>PVJX010035700.1:0-10516 GCA_004027295.1 Dolichotis patagonum | reverse complement strand
TTGGTGTTGGGTCCCAGTCAGCCCTCAGTCTCAGGCTTCATTGTCTTTCACTGGATCATTCTGACTCCCTCTCAGGCCTGGCTTTTTCCTGACTGGCTGGCTGGCCTGTTGCAGTAATATGATTTAACTTTTCTATCACATATGGGTTTCAAGAACACAGACAAAGTAGGAATTACCCAAGAAACATCTATTTGTAAGTGAAAATGGTTTATCCAGGAAATGAGTAAACCAAGCATTGATAGTGTCTCAGAAGTACAGGTAAAAGTCACTCTCCAGATGTGGATGTCTCAGATGTAGAAATTGTAGACACTGTGGTCTTCTTGTTGGCTTTGGTACACCTGAGGATGTTTGGATGTGGTTCCTGGATATATCAGCTAAATTTAAGGCAGACAAATTTTATGAGTTGTGGAAGCTTATATAAGCCCAAAGAAAACTGCTCACATCTATGTATGGAAAGGGGACTTCTTCTCAGTGGTTACAGTTATAGGCTGTGGTGCTAGGTTTGGAAACCACTTTCCAAAGTACACCTTCTTACATTTTGATTGACTCCTGGATGTGTTCTGTTTGATGAAAATGTGCATTGTTAGGATGAAGGAAGCCTATGTGATCAAGATTCAGGCTGGGTTACAAAATACTGTATTATCAATAATTATGGTAAGGCACTTGGGAGGTTGAGGGGGCAAGATCATCACAAGTTTGAGTTAGAGTCCAGCCTGGATTACATAATGAAGCATTTTCAGATTGGCTGCATCTACAGTGTGTGACTAATTCATGATGCAATGCTAGGATTAGTGGTGCTAGAATTAAGGATGGGTGATTACTAAATCAGCCCACTGATTGGTTTGGCATTGCCCTAATTCCAGAATATAAGGGGGCAGAAAGAGGCTTGTCTTGCTGCTTGTTACTTTTGCTGTCTTCTGCCCACCTTGAGGCTTTGAGGGGGGCAGATCTGACATAAGCCATAACACAGCATGAAATCTTTTGTGTTGGAGCCATTGAAGCTGAATACATGTGCAGGGCTGTGGCGTGGCCTGGCATGGCTGAACTGAGAATGAGGAGACACCTCAGGGGGCAAGACAGGCAACAGCTGAGGACACCTGGAGACTTTCTGGATAGTTTTCCTTAATTAGCATCGTCTGTTGCGCTGAAGGGTCCTTGAACTCCTCCCAAGATCCTGCTCAGGTTTCATGCATTTTCCACTTCTTGCTTGTTCTGATTAAACACATGCTGCCCAGGGTCAGTCGGTCACCTGGCTAGCAGAGTTACGAGCTCTGCAGGGGATTTTAGTTTTCCTGGAGCCCTAAAGATCTTGCTGCTTGTCTCATTCCTTTGAGCCTTCGCCAGCACCCATTTGGGAGATTGGGGATCTAGGCACAGACCCCAACAGTTTGTTACCTGAACAGGGACTCGACAGTGGAGACATCTGCTGGAGAGGGTGACTTAGCTTTGCTGTGTTCCTGGGGTAGAACATGGCCCCCGACACACATCTACTTTGTATTTTCTTCGGAAAATCCCTTCACCAAGTAAGTCATGGAGAATTCCCTGTCTGAAGTGCAGCAGAAATATAAGGCAGAACTGCTTTTCCTTCTTAGGAAGGTAGGCCATGTTACCCCTGAGTGTAATTTGGTGCAACTCTTGCAGCAAATTCATGATTGTTGTCCTTGGTATCCTGAGGGGGGCACACTCAATGTGGAGTATTGGGACGAGATAGGCAAACTGCTGCATGAGGAGCCTCGAGCTCCTATCTCTGTCTTTCACACTTGGTTTCTTTGCTAGGATGCGGTGATAACATTTGGCAGGTGAGCAGATGGAACACCGCATGGTCGATTTTCCTGGGTGCACCGCTTCTGCTGCTTCTACAGCTCCCCAGATGCTTCTGACCCTTTGCCACTGCTGCCGCAAGATGAAAGCCCTGTAAAAGCTGTGTGCAACTCCCCATCAGTTCTAACTCCCATGCAAAAGCTAGCCCAAGAAGCTAAACAGCACAGGTAATTAATTGCTTGTCTTGTTTTGTGTCAACAAGGACAAGAGCCCTGCTTTGAAAGTTTGCAATATTCTGTGTTTAAAGAGTTAAAGGTTGTCAAGGAATGTGGACTTAAAAGCATTTTTGTAATTGGTATTACTGAGGGTATCAGTCATCATTATGAAATGACCCCTTTTGATGGGAAAGCCTTAGTGCGTACTATTATTCCAACCCAATATCAGGTGTGGCTCCAAGAATATAATGATGCTGTGGACACACAAGCTATAGATAATTTAGATGGCAATATTCCTTTAGGAGCTACTGAATTATAGGGAGAGGGACTTTTTTCAGGTATTTGCCAAGTTCATTGCTACCTCTAAGCTTATCCTCAAATGGCTCAAATAGCTTTAAAAACTTGGAAAAGAATCTCTGAAGCAGTGGGCACTCAAGGTTCCTTTAGTTCTATTAAACAAGAGACTACCGAATCTTTCTTTGCCTTTATAGAGAGATTAAGTAAAGCTATTGAATACCAGGTGGACAATACGGCAGCAGCCTCTGTTCTGTTAAAGCAGTTGGCATATGAAAATGCAAACCAAGACTGCAGAAAAAGATATTTGCATGAAACCTGCTACTACCTTGGAAATGCCTGGTATGGTTTGTAAGGTTCCTACTACTTTTCATGATCCTTTACCTCTTGGGACAGCTGGCCTAGTTCTTCCCTGTTCAAATGCATCAAAAAGGGGCACTTTTGCGATTCCCGGTGTCATTGATGCTGATTATACTAGAATGTTGTTGCTTCAACTGTGGTCTCTCTTACCCATTCAACTACATGTTTCTGAACCTGTAGCTCAGCTGATTGTTTTGCCTTATGTCTCCTCTAAAGCTTGTGATGTTACTCGTGGAAATCAAGGATTTGGCACTACTGTGGTGGCGGCTGCTATTCCCCTAGGAAATGAATGCCCAAGCCTCTTTTTATTGACAACATTTCCTTTTCAGGTTTGCTGGACACTGGAGCTGATGTTTCTGTTTTACCCCACTCGCCTGGCAATACTTTATTCCCCCCTGTCAATGTTATTTCCTCTCTTACCTCGCGAGGATGGACTCGAGCACTTATACTCCTTGGAACTGATTTAATTGATACTGTCTTACCCCTTACCAAGGCTGACTTTTCCTTTTTGCTGTCCTCTGTTTCTCTACAAGTCGCTTTGACTGACTATGCTGGTTCCATTTCTTTCCGCATGCCCCGCGATCCTCATTTGTCTCTATTTACCCTACTTCCCTTTTCTCTTCAAACTTGTTTGGTTCGCACTCCTTTAAAGGGTGCCTTCACTGTCTTCATTGATGGATACCTCCATCATGAAGTTGTAGCATACTTTGTTCATAATGCTTGGAAACCCTTGTATTCTGTATATCTGCTGTTATGCTTGCTTTGGAAGTTTTTTTTTATTCCAAGCCCTTAACTTAGTTACTGATTATATGTACATAATGTTGTCCTATACTTCTGTTATGTCTCCTATGGCAATAGATTCATGCTTAATATCTCTTTTTCTCTCTCTTTTTTTTATATTTACAGGCTCTTCTTTGTGCTCATAGTGCCCCTCTTTCTTTTACATATTCATAGTCATCAACTCCTACTGGCTTTTCACAACAAGGTAAGGCCATTGCTGATCAAACACTGAGTACTCTCTACCCTCTTTTTGATAATGCTAAAGAAAACCATGCCTTTTTTCACCAGTCTGCTCATTCCTTGCATAAACTGTTTCACTTTCCATTTTCTGAAGCTAAAGCTACTATTTCTGCCTGTGCACATTGTACTGCCATGCCTCACTCTTTTCCCTTTGATGCTGTCAACCCTAGTGGCCTATGCTCCAAAGATCTTTGACAAACAGATGTCACATATTGTTCCTCCTTAAAATCTTTTTCATGTTTTCCTTTCTTTTTTTAAAATTTTTTTGGTACTAGGGATCAAACTCACAACCTTGCGCTTGCCAGGCAGGTACTTAAACCACTGAGCTAAATCCCCAGCT
Source organism: Dolichotis patagonum (assembly GCA_004027295.1). Taxonomy (NCBI): domain Eukaryota; kingdom Metazoa; phylum Chordata; class Mammalia; order Rodentia; family Caviidae; genus Dolichotis; species Dolichotis patagonum. Next base: position 6,526 of record PVJX010035700.1, on the reverse strand, counting down.
CTTTTTCATGTTTCTGCTGATACCTTTTCTGGTTTCATTTGGGCTTCACCACTGCATGGCGAATTTACCCAACATGTAATTCAACATCTCCTGGCTGCATTTGCCTTCATGGGTGTACCTTTCTCTCTTAAAACTGACAATGGTCCAGCCTATACCTCACAGGCTTTTGCTTCCTTTTGTTCCACATGGCAAATTTGTCATGTAAATGGTATCCCCTATAATCCCACTGGTCAAGTGATCATTGAACAAGCTCATCATATACTTAAAACTCTTTTCTTTAAACAATTAAAGGAGAAAAAATGTACCCCCTACACAGGTTTCTTCTATTGTATCCATGGTGCTATTTACTTTAAATCACTTGTCTTTCCCAACAAGGTTTTCTTCTTCCCTGATTCAAATACATTTTCACTGAGATGAACCTCTGCCAAAGCCTTTTGTATTGTTTGAGTGCGCTCTGATTTTGTAAGATGTTTGTCAGTCTGTCCATGTATCTGTTGTCTGTTTGTCCAGTCTGTTTGTAAGCAATTGCTGGGAGTTGCTAAGCTGGTGATTGTTTATACGTGTAGATCAGAAGGCAGAAATGCCCTACAGGAGTGCCCAAGTGGCACAGAACACCTGAGAAACACCCTGTGGGCAAGGGGTGGAGGAGGCGAGCTAGTTTAGCAAAGGGGCATGGTACGAGTACATCAGTGGCCGCTGGGAACTAGGAGAGTTCTCATGGATGCCAATGGGCTGTGTGCTTATTTGAATCTGTCCATGTTTGTCTGCTTGTTTGCTCTGTGAAAGGCTGTTCCTTTTATTTTGAATGCAACAATTTTTCTGTTTCCCTTTTCCTTTTACATTTTTGGATCATTTGATCAAAAATTTGGGTTATAGATTTATAAAGCATGCTTTCACCTTGTTTGCCGGCTGGTCCACATGATGCAAAGACTGGGTATGTAAGTGTAATATGTTGTTATTTATCATGGACTTGAGAGTCTCATTATTTAGAAATAATTAGGGTGAATAAACAAGGTACCTTAGGACTGGGATTGCAGGCAGGACTCTGATTGATAAATAAGAAAGCAGCTGCCTGGTAACATTTTTAACCAGTTCTTGTTTATTGATTAGAGACCTCAGTCATCTCCATAGCCTTATGGGAGACACCCCAACTAAAGTTATAAAATATATTGTTATATTCTCACATTGGTCATTATCAAAAGAAATAATACATTTTTTTTTGGTTTGAAGATGCCTGTGCAAAGGTTTCATATGGCTATGACAGTTGATTGTTGTTAACTTCAGGGTGTATTGGATATATTCATGGTTCTGGGTGCATAGGTCTCCCAGGTTGTAAAATGGGGATTACTTATGGTAATAGGCTTTTGTTTCATGTTCAGACCTCTGCTGGTATCAAAGACTTGTTAGATTCACATTTCACTTAAAGGTCAACAAGTTGGATAGAACTTGTGTATTAGATAAGGGTGATTGACTAAAAGGGATATTTTATGTCAAAACAGAAATTTGGATTATTGTAAGAATGTCCTGATTGTCATGATACAATAATATGTATGGTTTTGATTCCTGATTTACTATGTAAAATATGTAACTGTCAACACTGTAGGTATTCAAAAGTTAAAATATCCATGGATACTAGAAAATAGGTTTCATTTAATGTTCTAAGGTGCTTCATATTTAGATAAGATAGTAATGTTAAGCTTACTGCCTCTAATATTCTGTATTTTTATCAATCTTCTGGCTGGCCAACAGCTGAGGTTTAGAGACCAAAAATTAGAGAGACAGATGGGCTAAAAGGACAGCCCATATTTTGGCTCCAGCCCTTCAAGGTCAGTAGGGACCCAAGTTGAAAAAGAACCTCTGCTTGCCTCATGCTAAGATACTCAGTGAGTCCCTGGTCTTTTGATCAAGAAGATTATGAGACCACAGTGGAAAGTAACCTTTGATGTATGGTGCACCTAAGGAGAGTCACCAGGAGAAAAGTCTCCCAAGCTTTCACAGAAAGCAACTTAATTGAGCAATGTCTGTGACTCATCCAGATGGCCTGACACTGATAAAAGAGCCAAGAGGTCCTATGCATGGTTCTCAGATAACTTCTGAGGAGACCTAACTGATCTTGATAGAAAGTAAATGGATTGTATTAAATGTAGGTCTCATCTTAGCTTGGTCTTGAACCTCCTGCAAAAAAGTATGGCTTCAGGAGGTATAATGCCATGGAAAATGTTGGCTGTGGGGAAAGCTCAGATCACTGACATCCTCTGACAATTGCTGGCTACACTGGTAACCGACTACTGTTACAGATTGATGCACTATTCAGAGTTTAAATTGTAGGAGTTCTCCTAACACAGCTTCTCCAGCTTCAGCTGGCCACCCGTCCTGTGTAGCAACAAAACAAAAAAGCAGGATATGTTGGAGCCCTTGGAGCTGAATACATGTGCAGAGCTGTGGTGTGGCCCGAGCATGGCTAACTGAGAATGAGGAGACACCTCAGGGGCAAGATAGGCCACAGCTGAGGCCACCCAACTTTCTGGATAGTTTTCCTTAATTAGCAGGTTTGAGTCCAGCCTGGGGGACTTAGTGAGACTTTGTTCCAAAATAAAATAAAAGGGGTGGGTAGTAGTTTAGCATAAAGGTCCTGGGTTCAATCCCCGGTACTGGAAAAAAATCAAATATAGCAGTATTTGACTTTTATTATCTTCTTAAAAAAATTAACTTTATTGTGTATTTTAGATATACATAATGATAACATTCATCATAGGGGCTGGGGATTTAGCTCAGTGGCTTAAGCGCCTGCCTGGCAAGCGTGAGGTCGTGAGTTCAATCCCCAGTACCAAAAACAAACAAACAAACAAACATTCATCATAGGGAATTTGAACCTGGACATGATAAACCTTGATCTTTTTCCCCCATCCCTCTCCCTAATTTTTATATTGTCTTAACCCTTTAGAACAAACACTTTTTTTAAAACTAGGATTGCTTCCACTAGAAATTTGGAAGTTAAAAAACTGAAATTTATTGCTTTGTGATTTGGGAGACAGAAAGTTAGAAATGGAGGTATTTGCAGGTGCTGTTCATTCTAAGGGAAGGGTCTTTTCCAGGGCTGTATTCTTCGTTTGGTGGATGTTTTGTTTTTAATGTGATATTCTGTCTGTATATAAATACACTAGTTATACTGAATTAGAGCTGTGAGAATGACCTGATTTAAATTGCTTATCTTTGTAAAGATTCTACTTCTGCAAGAGAGCGTTCACCAAATTTCTTGTTTCCAAGTGTGAGTGCCAGACATCTAATTCAGATTTCCAGGAGTACACCTTTCTTCTGTCTGGCCACTAGATATAATTTAGTCCTGAAGTTTTGTGACTCTTTTCTTTTGGGTTCTTTTTTCTTTTGTGTCCTTTTTTTCTTTCTTAGGATTCCTTGAGTGATTTCCTTTAAAACATTTTCAGTACACTCACCGCCATAGTAGTGTCTGCACATAGAATTTGGTATATAATGTCCTTTCCTCTGCATGTGGTAGAAGTACTATTCACACAAAATCCAACTCTTTTATTGTACCTTCTGAGAGGGACAGCTTCAGCCCCAGGTTCTCAAGTTTGTGAGCCAGATACTAATCCTTGTGTGCCCAAACCAAGTGAGACCTAAAACAAGCTCTTTATAGCTTCTCTGTCATTGCTTGCAGTGATATAGAATTGAAGTATATTTCTACCTTTTCTAGGTAAAGGAAAAGCCTACCACCTTCCCTTTGTCAGGGTTCATAGGTTCACATGGAGGACATACAACTTACTTCTGTAGGATAGTGGAGGTGCAGTTTACTTACAAGCTAGTTTTCAACACAGAGAACCAATGCAGATACTGTAAGTGATACTTTTGAGTATGTCTCAGGAAGAGATTTGTTAAGTGCGTATAATACTTTTATAAGGGACACACTAAATGAGTAAGTTCAACCAGTAGAATAGCGTTAGTAGGATGAGTGGAAAATTTGTGTCCCAGAAGGCTATCCAGGCCAGCACTGCAGAGTCAACAGTGTGGGAACTAACGGAGTTAGAAAAAAAATCAAATGTGCTTGATACCTTGCTGTGAATGAGAATTTGGTTAATATGATAGTTGTCTTCTTCTTGATTTTGCGGCTATCTTAATAATCTAGGTGTCGGCTGTGCACAGTGGTGGACACAATGTTTCCTTCAAACCCCACTGAATCCATGTGATTAGAATCTATTTGCCTTCATGGGTTAGATCGAATTATATTTTACCATGATAATGCAATGAGATTCACAATTTGTCATCAGTGGATAGCCTAAGATCAAAAGGAAGACCAAAATCTCATCAGAGAATTCCAGTGCCATTATTTTGATTGGCATAACCAAGGACAATCTACTATCTTTCTTACAAGGTAAAATTTCTTTTTAAAATATATTTTTAACTTTAAAGCCTAATAATTTTACATATATATGTGGAACAGTATGGCATTTCAATACATGTGTAAAATGTATAATGATCAGAGTAGTTGGTATATCGATTGCCTCAGACACTTATCACTTCTTTGTGTTGAGAAGAGAGCAAGCTTTAATATCTGAGTAATAGGTTCTGAAGATTAGCCCTGTCAAACATCAAGGCACAGCCGCTAAAGAAATGATGCCCTTAAGGTTTTATTTTCCATGTGTATTACTCGTTTATCTTCATATATTTATGACACAATGATTTATAACTTGTCAACACTAGTAGAGACACTCAGAATATCCCTGATATTAAGTCAATAATATAACATCCATTATTGCCAGCCCAATCACTTTGAGTATGACAAAGTAATGCTGCCATTTATGATTTTGTTTCACGGTGCCTCTTGGCTGCCAGTACTGTGCATGTTCCATTTCAAATGCTATTATTTTTAGTGGAGGTGGTGGGCATCAGGAGAGTAACAAAGCAAAGGTAGGGGTCATTCTATTCTTGTACTGCTTTCGGTGAAAGGTCACATTAAAATCTTGTAAATTAGTTCTTGCTTATGAGCATCTATATTTGGATAGAAGTTGTATATAATGGAAAAAAGTAAATTGGGCATTAATGATGTCTCAGAGCTACTGAAAATGTGTCCTTTCAAGCTATAGTTGTCTTACACGCCAGCACTGGAACATTTGCTTGGGCCTCTTGATGCTTCCATACTCCATGCTTCTTGTGGATTCCTGGGTCTGGTTCATGGATTCTTTCAACTTGCTGAAAGATCAACGGAAGATGTGGGCCACTGCTCATGGGTAGCCCCGTCCCTTTAAAAGTGTTTGTATTGTATATAGAAGAGAAATTCTGCTCAGTGTATGTTCTGGGCTGTGGTGTTTGCCCTGGAGAACAAGCTCTCAAATGCCCCAAAGGGAGTGCTGCTTTCAGTGTCCTATTAAATACACTATAGACATTTAGAGATAGCTAAATGAGTCATTGCTCCCGTACTACATCCTTAATTGTAGGCACTGCAGATGCATTTGCTTATGTTTTCTTTCCACATTTTAAATATTCCTATTTCCTAGGACACAGCTAGGTTGATAATCTCTGCAAGGAATAGTGCATGTGTACCACTTTGTCCTGAGGCTGTGTATTAACATGCCCAGAAAACCATAGTATGACACTTCTGTGTGATATAAAACCTTCTGTTTTTCCCATGAGACATACATTGATGTGAGTCTCTTGAATTTCAAATCTGATCTCTGCCACTTCCTGGACCTTTGGCCTTAAAAAGGACCATTAAATCCCTCTGAGCCTCAGTTTCTTTAGCTTCAAATGAGAGACATTTTAAGGATTTCTCTATGCATTGAAACTCAGGTGAAGTGATAAATATAAAAATGTAATATCCTTTATGATACTCAGTATTTTATCTCATTTTTAAAATGAGTAAACTGTTTCCTTTTTTATTTCATTAATTACAATGGAAAAGCCTTTTTCTTGTACTTCTGTATAGCTAATTGGCAGACCAAAAACATTATATTGCCTTATTTGGGCTTTATGTCCATAAAACATACCTCAGGAATTCGTTCATATGATATTTTGCACTTCATCACTTTTGGTGAAACTCAGAGTGGTAAGTATCTATGCAGTCCTGTCACATCCCGTAAAATGATGAAATGTTTGAATTTCTATTTATGCAAACATTTAGATAAGAGGTGCGCAGAGAGAACTGGTTTTCCTCAGTATCCTGGCTTAACATTTTTACATGGTGATGGAACTTCTGACTTTTAATTAGGCACATGTGTTCCAGGACAACGGTGAACCACATTTCTCAGTGTCTCTTATGCATGGCGCAACCATTTTTTTGCCCGCCCTCCAGCTTGTTGGTGGGGATCTGGGTGTACATAGCCCAGATGGTGCAGAGTCAGGTGAGAGCCACAGGGGACCCAGGTCCCTGCACCTCTATGGGAGCCCCTTCACAGTGGCCCTGTCTTGCCTGTTTCAACCACCTTTTTCTTTCAGGTCTTTGTTGCAGAATGCCCTTAGTCGACAGTGTGACTGATGTTAGGCACTTTTGAAATGGTTGGGTTTGTTTACAGAC
>PVJX010035699.1:0-18046 GCA_004027295.1 Dolichotis patagonum | reverse complement strand
AGTGGAGAATCCTTCAATTTTAGCTTTGTTAGCTATCAAATAATTTTTACACCAGTGTGTGATGTAATATTTCTTTATGAAGCCATGAAATGGCAAACACAAGCTCTTGTTTATTTCATTTGTTAAAACTGGGATACCTTTAATAGGTCTCAGGTGAAAATACTCTTATTTTATTGTACTCATTTGTCACAGTTTTGGTCATAGACTTAATCAGTTTAGGAGCCTACCATTAAAATAATGTTTATAATGTAAAGCTGTTCAATATTGTTGTTTTTATTAAATGGGCCAGATACTTTATCCTTAATAGATAATGGTTGTTAACATAAATGTTTACGAAAACCAGTCTTTAACTTGTTAAAGTCTTCCCTGGAGGAGATCTTGTTTGGTGGTAATAAATAAACTCGACGTGCACTGTGAGAGTTCCATTTCTCAGCAGGGGTCTCGGCAGCTATGGAGTGGTTTAGATTCTCGTCAACTGTATAAAGAGCTCACGTCTCCTTTTCTCTTTATGGATTTAAATGTCTAGCAAAGACTCAAAAAATGTCCATTCAGCTATGACCATTAATATAACAGAAGCCAGGTTGACAAGCAGAACATTTCTTTATTATCAGTTGTGTTTCTGTGTTTGGACAGTGGTTCCTGGAAACACACACATACACACAGTCACATTTATTGTTGTTTTTACTTGAAACAAGACCAAACCTACAGTCCTAGAGAACCCTTTATTTGGGAAATCAGAGTGGAAAGCGTATACATCACAGTCAGATCATTTACATTCTCTCTCTCCCTTTTTCTTTTGCTCCAGGAAGTAGTGTATTGCTGGAAGGTTCTCGGTACTTAATTCCTCTCCCTATCTTTCCCTACAGACCATGGAGTCCCTAAATGGTGGCAAACCATTCCTCCAAGCTTTTTACGTGGATTTGCAGGGCGTCATCAAAACCCTTCGGTATTACGCAGGCTGGGCTGATAAAATTCACGGAATGACCATTCCTGTAGGTATGTGAAATCTGAGGACTCGGAAGAGGGAAATGTGAGCTTCCAATAGAAACGCACTTTTACCGCCAGACACAAGTGATAGAGACCCAAGACAGCTTAAATTAACAAAGAGCCAAACAAGTTATGTCACCCCAAGCATGTCGCTCTTTCTGTAGATCACCAGTCTCCGTGGGAGTGGTGTGTCAGTCAGCGATGCTGGGGTACCAAGGAGCAGGGGATAGGACAAGTCTGGAGAAATTCCAAGAAGATTAAGACTTAGCCATTGCCTTTGGGAACATAGGACCCCCTCTCTAAAAGGCAGTACTCTAAAAGGTTAAAAATCCTGTCTCCAGGTGGTGGGATTATGGATATTTTTTTATTTCTTCTGTATGTTTTTCCCTATTTTCTATATTCCCTGTAATGACCATACACGACTTTCGTCATTTATCAAAGCGATCATCCAGACTTTTTTCTTTTTATGTAATTAAGCTCCAGATCAAAACCAACCCCACAAAGCAGTGACAAGGCTGTACAGGGGCCTTAAACAGAGCAGCTACGTTAGGTCGGTGCCAAGCCCTCGGAGGGAGCCGGGAATTGTCCAGGACTAGGGTGGTGGAGAGGCCTTGGGCCGAGTTTGAATCCTAGTGATGACACCACCTGAGGCTTCCACAGCCACCCAACAACATGGCGCTGTGACTAACGCCCCCAGCTGACCAGGAGGAAACCGAAGCCCAGAGAAGTCCAATAGTTTTCCTAATTCACATGCTATTAAGTTTTAGAGCTCAAGTTTTGCCCAAAGCCTTGGCTTTTTATGGCTTCGCCATTTGAGCTGCTGGGTGGAAGGAACAGTGCAGTGAGCATGGGATGGGCTGATGGAGGTAGTGGAACTCCCTGTGCTGAATGTGTTCCGCTGGGCTGAAGCCGTGGGGTCGCCAGAGCAGGCCAGGCAGCTGGGAGGGGTGGTAATGCCTCACTGATTTCCCTCACGTTTGTTCAGTCAGTTCATTTTTACATGTTTCTAAGTCCGTATTTAACACCAGCTTGATTTTGTGTTTGCATCCTGGGCCTTTTTCCCCCGTGAAAAGGAGACTGTATGAGGACCCTTTGCATTTCTCTGCAAAAAAAAAAAAAAATCTTAGGGGCTGGGGATTTAGCTCAGCGGCACAATCTCATGCCTTGCAAGCTCGAGGTCGTGAGTTTGATCCCTGGTACAGATAAAAAAAAAAATCTTTCATGTTTGGAATGGTGACATAAATTCATAAGGTATTTGCCTCGTACTTCAGAGTATGCTGTGATCTTTCACACATAAGATCTAGTGATTTTGTATGTGATCCTGTGAGATGTGCTGAACTTAACAAGACACTATGCTCCATTTCACAGCTAGGCAAATTAAGGCGCTAAGAGTTTAGTGTCTTAAAAAGACCACGTGGCCAGTAAGTAGCAGGCCTTAGATTGCAACCCAGGTCACTTCCTGCCTAGAAAACCCATTGTGAACTTTACCCTTCCACCTTCTGCAGGCTTTGGTTAATACACAGTTGGTTCTGATTATTCAGTTATGCTCTATAAAGGTAGCACAGACCCCAAATTCACAAATTCTGAGCTGTTGCTCCGAGAGTAAGTGCCTGATTAGGTGCCCGTGAACCTCTACGCAGAGCATTTTTGTGAACCGTTCAGAATGTGAGTGTTTTATGTGTGTTTCTGTCAAAATGCCCTTTCTTTAACATGGATTTTTGGTGTGTGTGCATTGAATTCGTGGCAAGCTCACCACCTGCTTGTACCCAAATAGACTTTTGTCTATCACTAGGGTCACATCTCGGGGACACCAGTAGTACTTCTGCATGGTGCTCAGAGTCCATTGGAGCAAGGTCGTCAACAAAAGCACAAACACAGGAGAACATGATACTGAAGAAATCCCAAAAATGTAGGAGCTAAAACAAGAATTCTGAGTGTCATCTTGTTCAGCGTCCACTGGGGTCAAATGTATGGGGCCAGGCAGATTTTTTTATTCCTGGAAATGATTGTGAAAATGCTGCAGGTACTGGCTTTGGGGGTTGCTTCAGTAGGCAAGTGCCTCGATCCAGAATTGAAGAATGATGAAGGTCACCTGTATCTAGATTGCTCTGGTGAGTTGGCGCTTATGGATTTCACACGTGTGGAAACACATGTGGCTGTGGGTCCCCGTGTTGTGTCAGGAGGTTAAAGTGGCTTTCACAGCGAGTGACCAGGAGGAAACACACACAGCGGTGACTGATCACCCAAAAAAACCAACCGGACCAGTTTTTAAATTAAAAATCTAAGGCTACTTTGCTTTCCCACGCTGAGTGACACGATGGTTCATGCAACTTAGCGTCTCTAAGGCTGAAGGGTGAGACCCACACGGAGTGGGGAGAATCCTGCTGCTGTCCAGGTCCTGTCTTCTCAGTGAGGGGACTGGAGCAGAGCACCCCGAGTAGGAAGCCCGCTTCCCTCACGCCCCCTGCCAGCATCACCTCTTTCCCACTTACGCTTCACTCATTGACTCATTGCCCAGATGTTTTTGAGTACCTGCAGGGTTTCAGGTCCTCGCTGGGCACCAGGGATAGGAAGGTGGACTCTCTATCCAGGGAACAGTGATTGCACTTCAGTGTGGCCTGCTTGGAGGGCGAAGCATGAAGCTCAGTGGCCTAACGTTAAGTTTTCCTGGGGAAAGAGAGGGACCCCCTTCCTATCTGGTCAGGTGCAGAGACAGGAGGGCTCCAGCCTGCATCAGCTATGCTACAGGTTTTATTCTGAAGGCAGTGGTGAGACAGTTACTTTACATGGACGTTTGCTTTGGTCAGACCGAATTTTAGAGAGTGCTGTGCCATGGGTGGGTAATGGGTTGATGAAAACAAACATCGGCTTTGCTTGTCCCTGGAAGGGTGTTCTCCCGGGAAAGGATTATGACTTTGGAACAATTAACCAGCAGGCTGGTTTGGAAGTTTCTCCTCCTGGTCTCCACTCTGCTGCACCCTAGGCACCCACTCCGGACAGACCTGCGGAATTACGTAGTATCAGTTTGAGCCGCAAGGGTCTACACCGTGCTCCCCTTTTTTTAATGCCATGGAGCCAGAGGCAGCCGTTCTCTCTGACCGGATGTCCTAGGTGTCGATCCTTCTGCCCAACTCCTGTTTGTGACGATCAGTAATAAGCCTTCCTGTGATTCACTGGACACTTGTTTACTGATGATCTGCCCCCGCAGAGCAGCCCTCACAGGGGCTCCTCGTTTCGCTTGTTTTGACTTTCCTTGGACCTGCAGCTTCATGCCTACTCATAATCTCCTTGCCGTGGAGAAAGGATCAGAGCTTTGTTTTCAGTTTACTGAGGGAGAAATGGACTTGTGTTGCCTTAGGTTTTTCTGTGCATTGAGCGTTGATTTTATGGTATGTAGAGAAAATGTAGCTGTATTTTAAGCTGACCTAAAAATAGTCTCATTCTGTATTAACATAAAGGTTGTGCAGGGTTATATAATTACTGATGCTTCTTTCTGCCTTTTCCGGTCGGACCTGTGAAGGCATGGGCTGGAAAGGTGCACAGGTGTTACCTGGGGCCCTAAGGTTCTCCCTTCGGTCCTCCTGGTTGGGGTCAGTGTTGTCACAGCGAACACAGCAGGTGGGAGCCAAGATCCTGCCCAGTCTGAGCGGCGGGGAGGGGCTCTGTGCTTGCCCAACCTGAGAAGGACGGCATGTCGAGGCGGGCCCTGAATTGGTAGTGACAGGTGGTCGTGAAGTCATCCTCAGCAGGAACCCCCATGAGCGCCTGCGGTTGGAAAGGACCTCAGGGATCCGTAAAGCCAGGCTTCTCACTTTACAGGCAGAGAAACCAAGTCCAGAGAAGCAAATTGACCTCTTAAAGGGTGTGGGTGTCATCATGTGAAGGCTAAGACATCTTCACGACGGCTTCAGGGACGCGCGGTCTGACTTCTCAGACTCTACCAGCAGCCTCCTGGGAAGAGCAGCGTGAGCAGCACTGCAGGCTGGTGTGAGGGTTCACTGCCTGAATGGGCTTTTTACAGGGTTTATCGCTGCTGCTGTAAAACGTGCAGAGAGGTCTGCAGAGCGTCAGCACACACAGGGACCCGTGAGGATGCCTCTTGGAACAGTTTGTTGGAATTGGCCTACTCGTTTAATGCTAGGGTCATCGGAAAGGGTGCTAGCTCCTCAAAGGGTAATTCTGTGTGAAGATGAGGGATGGGACGGTGATCTTCTAGTCATTCAATTAGGTCACAGATTTTCACGACATTGAATGAACCCACTTGTGTGGTTAATAGGTGTATATAACTTGCTGCAGTTCTTCAAAGGCTCATAGTATTATAATTAGGAACTGTCCGATAGTCTTCTCAATTTCTGGTGAATTTGGGGATGGATTATGGTCTTTAATGTTTCCTGTATGATATTTTTTTCTGATTTTACTGAGTATGCAGACTCCTAACCACATCCTCACTAGTTTGTGTGTTGAATGTGTCAGTGCCAGATATTCTTGGACCAAAAATCATGTTAAATTTTTTCAAGCAGCTGTACCAAGTGCCTTTGGCAGTGATGCTTACCTTGAAGAAATTATGGAAATGGTTATATTTTTTAACTAACATGAGTATTGCTGCATCTCTTGTGCAGTGTGATCATGCAGAGCAGTGGCTCCGTATTTCACAGCTGCTAATAACAGCCGCCCCCTTATTAGCTCTAGGGACAAAGTGCAGTTACAGAAATGCCCCAGTACATACATACGCAGTAAAATTTAATCCACAGTCCAACCAAATTTATGGTGTAAAAAAGTATTCAACTGTGCAATTTTTGCATTCTTCATGAGGCACAAACTATTCTGTGGTCACTGAAAATGCAAAGATTTAAAAACAGATCAGAAAAGTTGTCTCTAGCTGAGACAGGGACGCGCAGTCTGACTTCTCAGGCTCGACCAGCAGCCTCCTGGGAAGAGCAGCATGATGCTTTAAGGCGGGTGTGGTGGCACAGGCATGTAATCCCAGCACTCAGGAGGCTGAGGCAAGAGGATTATTGTGAGTCTGAGACCAGCCTGGGCTACAAAGGAAGCTCAAGGCCAGCCTGAACTGCATAGTGAGACCCTGCCTCAAAAAGAAAAATGCACCCCTTTAATGAGTCACTTCTATTACTCTGTAAGTTTTTTGTTTTTGCATTAGTCATTTCTCTGTTGCTGGGTCAAATTACCTGACACTAGTAATTTAAAGGAGAGAAGCTTTATTTTAGCTCACGATTTCTGAGGATTGAGTCCATGTTAGCTGGCTCCAAGGTAGAAGTGGCCATGGTACAGGAAAGCTGCTCACCCATTGCAGCTAGGAGAGAGGGGAGGGAAGAGTAGGGACAAGAAGGCACCCTTCCAGGTCACAGCCCAAGCAAGCTTCTTCCTCCAGGGCCCATCCCTGAGCATGAAACTGTGGGGGAACATTTTAGAGCTAAAGTATAACAGTTTTCTTGAGTGAAAGGGAAAAGAGATGAAGAGAAAAAGTCTTCCAAGTGTGATTTAGTCTTTCTGGTTTGGTTCTCATCTCTAATTTTTTCCACAACAGTTGTGTTCTAAAGTATTGACTCCATGATGTGAAATTTAGATCATTTTCTGGCCTCCTCCTCAAAAGAAATTCTCTCTTGCTGAGCGTCCGTTCTCTTTGTGAGTCCTCATGTTTGGGTGAGAAGACCTAAAGTCATCTTACTCTAGAGCTGAGTATCTGAGTTAGATGGAGACTGGTTTTACATCAAGTTTTTGAATTTAACAACACAAGCTAGAGAAATGAAGGAAATGACCTTGGATATTATCCTTCCAAGAAGGGAGCATTATTAGCATGAAAGGTGAAAAATGGGCTGTAATTTTTTCTCCTAGACAAGAGCACTCATGATACACATTGTCACACATCACCTTAGGTGTGGAGAAAGAGAACTGACACTGTCTCCCCATCCAGTGGGCAGATGCCACTGCAGGAAAGAGAGAGAGGTGCTCAGCCCTGGGCCCCCACTTTTTGGGGGAGTTGCTCTCCGAGGTTCTCTTTATAACTTAAGATACCAGAGTTCATGAGAATTTACTCTGTCCCATTCTGTTAAGAGTTCTCTCACCCGCCCTCAAAAAAAGGGCCGTCCTTATTTTTTGCACGTGTATTTCTGGGTATTACACTCTAATTCTAGGCTTATGCATCTGAATCCAACATCTTCCTCACTAAAGGGTCTTAGTGTGTTTTTGTGGGTAAAGAAACTGAAGTCTGATGATCCATGTTCAAGTCCAGAGCCAGATGTATCACCTTGTACTAACCTCGCAGTGGCCTGTTGTCTCCACCTAACAGTATTAATCATGATACCCGCTTTATTTTTTTTCTTTGAATATGAGAGGAAGATGAAGTCATGGAAATATTTTATAAAGTCCTATTGAAATGTGTAGGGCTGCTGTTCTTATGTTCCCATTTAAAAATATTAATAACAATGATCACATTCTCCTGGAGTACCGGTTCCTTTCAGGTGGATCAACACTTGTCAGAGAAGTAAACAATACATGGATAAAAATGAGGTCAGATAACGGCAAAGCCACTGCCAGCCTTCAGCAGACCTGCAGTGTTTCCTTACCTGGCGGCTCCTCTGGGTCCAGCACTTGGGAGCTTGGAGGGGTGTCCTGCGGGTGCACGGACAGGGTGGCCAGGTGCCTGCTGAGTCACCGTGTACCTGCCCTTGGCAAGCAGCCTGCTGGGTGATCCTATGTAACAAACCAGGGGACACTTTTTATTTAATTGTGAGGTTGGAAGACTATTAGAAGACATATCCCTCGCCCTAGAAACCTGTTATTGCATAGATTTTCCTTCAGGTGAGGCTAACAAGTAGCTGTGCGCCTGTTTTTGACAGCTGTGTGCCTTAGCAGAAATTACTGAGTGAAGGTGGAGTAGGTGAGGCTTGGATGTGTCTGTGATCGTGTAGCGGTCTCGTGAGGGGCAGCCTCAGGGTAACGCAGTGTGTGTTGGTGCAGGGAAGGGCCTCTGGGTGCTGTCGGCCCTAGCTGAGGGGCTGCAGAGGACACAGCCATGTGTCCAGGGTGTGACTACCCGAATGGGACCACGATGGGTTCACTGGGCCCAGTGCTTCTTTCCAAAGAGTTCAAGCACCAAAATGCCCTTCATGTCTGTATTTACCATTTAGAGGAACGGCAGGACTGGAAGAGTCAGTCCCTTTCTTGTGCCAACCTTAAACCAACTGTTTGTCAGATCTGAGCAAATTATCCAAGAAATTTTATTCCCCTAAACAGTTTCTTTTATAGGATGCAAATATGGAGTCAAGTTCAATGCCTCACAAAACCAGCTTTTAAAGATTTTGTTTAGATTTTTCTCTTTGTTTTCTTTTCTCCAGCAACTTTTGATATTATGCAAGCAATACGATTAAGGTCCCAAGCGTTTAGGGTATGGATGGGGAGATGCTTCACGCATTGCCTCGCCAGCTTGGGCAGGTGCCTTGGGGCTTCCTCTGGGCCACATCGGCTGCCTCCCGTTCCGCCGAAATACATCCCCCTTTTTTTCCTCCACTTCAATTTCCCTGATTTTTTCACGGCCCATTTGCACTGTGTCCCAGCATTGCACAGTGAGTCTGTGATGGTCTCCTGAGGATCCCCAGAGCCATGCCGCAAAGCGGCCTTGTGGGAGATTTCCTTACCAGTGACACTTTAACGTAGCAGTGGGTGTCCTCCCTCCCCATGAAAACCCTTTCAGAGTTAGACAAATGGAAGGTGGGTGGTAACCCGCACCATTGTAAACGATGATCTGTGCTCAGAGGGTATGGAAGTTGTCTGTCTACAAAGCTTATGCTATCAATTTTATTTAAAAACATCACTAGGACTTCTTATTGTCATCCTACAGATAGTGACCACATCTTGACTGTACTTTGTTATAACGGAGATGTTTTGAAACGATTTCCTACAGCTGCTGAGCTTGCCTCCGTCCTCATTTCTTTCATTTAAAAGGCTATGCATAAAATGAAGTTGAGATAAGGAGCAGGTTACTGGAGGAAACCTTTGCAATAATATGACAGAAACCAAATTTATTTAAGATCCACAGAGTTCTTCAAATGACTAAAAAGATGAGAAATCCAAAAGGAAAGTGGCCAGAGCTAAAACCCTGAGGAAAAATCGAACACAGCTAGCAAATACGCAAGGCGCTCATCTTCCTGTATCACCGGACAAGAATCAAAGCAGGTTGTCACCTTCTCTGTGCCAGCTGAGCAGAAATCAAGATTGTGAAAAACCCTAGTGTTAAAAGATTAGAAAACAGCAATGCAACAAGTTAGAATTTAGGAATCGTGCAACTTTCTGAATGGCGACTTGGCAAATATCTATGATCAGGAAGGTGCCCAGATACGCAAGGATGTATGACATGGTTGTCTTTACAGTGCTCTTTGTAAGTAGCTTCTGCAGAAAGCAGCCTCACTGACCCTCAGGGGAGTTCATGGTAATAGCATGACGTACTGAGCTGGTCAGGGTAGCGTGCACGCATGAAAAGGAAGTGTTCATTCATATGGAGACAGTGGGAGATAAAACATGAAAGATCATGAAGAGGGATGAAAGAATGAGCCCTACCCTTGCATGTGAATACAAGTTCTTTGCAAAGTTTTACCAGCAACTGTCAACGCTTAATTCTGGCAGGAGGATTAGAGAGCAGAGGTCCAGAGGGGAGAGAGCAAGACAGAGGGCTTGAGTGACTTAAAATTGTATAATTCTGAATTTAATTGTAACAGCTCTGGGTGATGAACATTAGTGATTAAGCTGCACTCAGAAACAATGATTGTATGATCTAGTTGGTGTCACTTCTGCTTCTCTCCCCCAGCCCACACACTTTCCTTGGGGGCCGATTTTTCATTTACTTTGGTGGTGGTGCTGGGAATCAAACCCAGGGCCTCCTGCATATGAGGCAAGCTCTGTACACTAAGCTACATCCCCAGCCCTTTGGGGGGTGCTTTTGAGAGAATAGACCACTCGAGGGGCATCCCCACAGGAAAAGCAAAGACTGCCCAGCTCTGCAAGGAAAGACCATGTGCTAAAAATGGAATCGGCTGGCTCAATTAGCATTTTTTAAGTAACTCAGATAAAAGAGGTGAAATTCCTTCTGGCCTCCGGGGCTGATTATTCCAGGTGTCCACTGCACCCATCAGAGAATAGCAGTAATTCAACTTCTCCAAGCTCTCCTCCTTTTAGCTGGGGACATGCCCACCTCCAAGCCAGCTTTGACGACCTTTGCTCCGCCTCTTTTAAGCATCTCCGGGTCTGGCTGGGCTGCACGGGTCTCTAGGGAGTGAGTTTGCATAGCTGACTTGAGTTAGGGGACCCATCTTATTTTTTCTTTTCATTTCTTCCAGTTGACCAGCATTTAAAATTTGTCCCATAGCATTTGCTTTACTATGTTTTTTAAGACTCAGAAAGTTATTTAAAAGCTTGACATACTTCAGTTTTTACATTGATAACTGTCCTACCGTGACATCTTAACAGCAGTAGACACTTTAGTTTCTTTTTGTGTGTGGGGGGGTACCAGGGATCGAACTCATGACCTCACACTTGCCAGGTAGGTACTTAAACCACTGAGCTAACTCCAGGCCAACACTTTAGTTTCTAATCCCCTCTCCTGACTTCTGGCATCACAGACTTGTCAGTCATTTTCCCCTTAAGGTCCTCTCCTCCGAGTGGTCCCAAGGCCAGGTGCACTTTTTCTCCCAGCTTCTGTGTATGGTTGATAAGGTTTTTGTTTTGTTTGCTGCCACCCAAGTTCTCTCTCTGCACTTTTTCCCTCCTAGTTTGACCTTGCGGGACTGACTGGCCTTGTTTTTCAGATGGAGACTACTTTACCTTCACAAGGCACGAGCCCATCGGGGTGTGTGGACAGATCATCCCGGTGAGTGGGCCCCGCAACGCGCGAAGCAGGGTGATGTGTTTCCCATTACTGGGAGGAAAAAGCGGAGCTTGTGTTGCTGACATATCTTCCACAGCCGCCCTACGCCCTACGAGTGCTTATTTGAACAGGTTGACGGGGCTGCAGCTCCGTTACCAGGAGGTGAGCTCCGAAGTCAGGGAATTCTCCTGACTCAAATAAGCAAAGCAGAGCTCTGCGTATTAATAACCTGCCCGCACTTGTGCGTGTCTCTCCTGCTCACGGAAAGTCAGTGCTTTGCTGTGTTTGCTTGTTTATTTTTTAGAACTGTGACCCTCTTTCCAGGCATATTATTTTATACGGGTCTTCAAGCCTCCTGTTTCCCACCGTTTCTTTTCACAAGATTCTCGATAGAAGACGCTACAAAACACACAGCGGTCCAATTAACGTCACGGTCATAATTGAAACCATGCCGGGCTGTTGTCCTCCTTGTAAAGGGAAATAGATGTCGTTCTCAGTGTTTGGGTTGGAACATTAGACACTGTCCTTTGCTCTCTCCCTCACACACACCCTTGGCACAGTATAAAACATCAGAGAATCCGCTAGCGGTATGAGCTAATAGTTCCGGTGACGCTTTCAAGGAGAGGATCAAATTAAACCCACAGTAGAGACCAGAAGATCTCTCTTTTCAAAATACAGGGCAATAGCTGAAGCCGATCTTTGGCTTGGGAGCCCAGGGTCTGAGGGAGTTACTGATATTTATTCAAGTCATCAATAAGCCCCAGGCAGCGATGACATTTCTTAGAGATGGGAGAGGGAAATCAGAAGCTCAGTTGTTGGAGCCGTTCTGCTCCTAACCCTGGGGGACCCACTTGGAGCTGCCCGGAGTGAGATCTGTTACCTCACTGGGGACCCAGACCTGCTCCTCCTGCCCTTCCCCAGGCTGGGGGCCGCCGCTTCTCTGACAGGACGAAGGTCTCTTGTCAGCCAGCCCTGGCTCAGTGACCACACTCCAAGATTTATATACCGCAGATGGAATTAAAACAACCCCGAGGACTCTCGAGTTTATAAACAACCAAAGGGAAAAGAAATTGGGTGTTGGGTGACGGCGAGACACTTGTATATTTTTGCAGGGCTCCAGCGCTAGTGGGAGCATTCCGGGGCTGGCAGCTGAGGCGCGTCAGGAAGAGCTGCGCGCGCGGGGACAGGACCGCTGCTGTCCTTCTGATGAAATTATCAGTGACACCTGATAGTGACACCTGAAACCCAGGCTGTGCCTGGGTTTATGACGGGGCAGGCGCAGTGTCCCAGCCAAGCCAGTTTAAACCATTCTGGGCCCTGAATTCGTACACTCACATAAACACAGTTTAGTGTCATTATTTTGCAGTGGGAAGGAAATAGATTAAAAAGGTTGCATGCTTGTCCATAGATACCTCTTTTCTTTGGAATAATGTGGCGTGTAAGAAAAGGTACCCCAGGGCCCTGGAGTACAAATGTAAGGCACAGCCAGGATCTTCCTCTTCACTTCTGCAGTTGAACAGCTTTTCACACCAAATAGGAAAAATCCTCTTTAAAAGACTCAAATTCAAGAAAAAGATTTTCACACACAAGGGTTTAATGGAACCTAATGTTAAAAATAATAGAATGCAAAACTGAGACAGTGCAAAGCAAGAGCAGAGCTCCCCTCTTCTCCTGGGATTTCTTTGGGGGGTTGTTGGAATAAATAATATATTGTACACAGAAGAAGGAGGGATTGTTTATCAAGGTCAGTACCGTTATATTTTTAATGAAATAATTAGAAGCCTAATCATGTGCCTTGTGGTGGGCAACACTTATGTTGGGGATGACTGAGAAATCCAAGAAATCACTTTAAAGACACAGTACCAGGACCCTCCCTCTTCTTTTTTGTTTGTTTGTTTTTTGGTCTTTTTGAGACAGGGTCTCGCCCTGCAGTTCAGGCTGGCCTTGGGCTCACTTTGTAGCCGGGCTGGGCTGAAACCTGCAAGGATCCTCCTGCCTCAGCCTCCCGAGTGCTGGGATTGCAGGCGTGCACCGCCACACTCGGCCTGACCCGGGTCTCCTTTGCCAGTGGAACTTCCCACTGCTGATGTTTGCCTGGAAGATCGCGCCGGCGCTGTGCTGCGGCAACACGGTGGTGATCAAGCCGGCGGAGCAGACGCCACTGAGCGCGCTCTACATGGGAGCCCTCATCAAGGAGGTAGGACGTGGCGGCGGCGACCCGGGCCTTCCCTTGGGCGCTCCGCCAGCGCCTCCCCTTCTGAACTGTGGCGTGTTTCAGGCCGGCTTTCCCCCCGGAGTCATCAACATCCTGCCAGGATACGGACCAACGGCCGGCGCTGCGATCGCTGCTCACGCTGGCATAGACAAGATCGCGTTCACAGGCTCCACGGAGGTAGGCGCGGAGGGTTAGGGTTAGGGTTGGAGAGTGCAGAGCACCGCCCCTGTGCTCCAGGCCAGCCGTTAGGGAGGCAGCTTCCCTGGAGGCTGGGGTGTAAGGCGCAGGGAGCATGGGAATGGGAAGCCAAGCACGCCCCTGGGCATCTCTGTGATACCCTCTGTGTGCTAACAGTCCCAAGATCTGGGTTCCAGGCACTTTGTAGAGTCAAGAATATATAGCAAAACAGGTCTGGTGGTTTTGAGATTCAAAGGCACCTGTGGTGGGGAGGCTAATGGAGACCCAACCTCACCTTTGCAAGATTCCCCAGGTCCTGCAGATGCAGGTAGCAGCTGGTGACTGCCAGAGGAGGACAGAGTAGCCACCGAGGTTTGGGCCAGCGGCCTGCAGAATATGCTTCAGGCACTGCCAGTCAGCTATGCCCTGTGGCACTGAGGAGGCTCAGATAATACACACACCAGCGTGGCTGTGTGACCATTAAACTTTATTTATGAACACTGACATTGAATCTAAGGTAATTTTTGCTTTTTGGGTTTTTTTTTTGGTATGGGGGATTGAACTCTGACCTCACGCTTGCCTGGCAGGTGCTTAAGCTACTAAGCTAAATCCCCAGCCCCCTAAGGTAATGTTTACACGTCAAAAAATATTCATCTTTTTATTTTTTCCCAGCTATTTAAAAACATGAAGATTGCTTTTAGCTCATGGGCACCACCAAAGTGGGACTCAGTCTACAAATCCCGGGCACAGAGATGCAGGTCTGCTTAGGGAGGTTCCCTAGGGGCTCCCAGAGCCTGGAGCCAGTGAGAGAGGGGGCGTCCGAGCCCCTGCTGTGAGTAGAGCTAGACAGCATTGCTGAGTGAAAGGCCTCTGAGTCTGCAGGAAGAGAGAGAGAGCAGCATAGCTGTGGAAATGAGCTCCTAACCGTGCTTTTAATAAAAGAAATGAGTGAAATTAATAGCATGCTTCATGGGATGCACTATTTCAAAAATCTCATTTAAACATTATGGATATAGAAACTGTGCCGTATTTTGCGTTCTCTCGTTCGTGGGAAGTCTGTGGAGTGCGGTGTGTGGGTCACACGTCCATCTGCGGCTCCGGTGCTCCAGTGCCACAGGTGGCCAGTGGCCACCACGCTGGGCAGTGCAAGCCTAGAAGCTTATAATGTCCACTGATGTAGAGTTAAAGACACTGAGTGACACTCACATGTGTTAATTTCATTAAAAATCTCATGTGACGTTAAATAGACTTGAATGTTAATTTATTGGTGGAGGTTATTGAGCTTTATATTTGTCAAGAGCAAATCTTGCTTCCAGAACTTTTCTCATAGTAGTTGTCACAGTAATGTCACATTTTAATGATGTAACCCGAAATGGAGTACGCCAGGAGTGACCTGCATGCACCAAGGACAGCGCTGCAAACATATTTGCTAGGGCCGGGATGGTCGGAAAAGCTGCATCCTACTAGGAGAAGATGTGAAAGACTGGCGGAAACACAGATCTAAGCGGAGTGTTGCCTGTACTGCTTTGCACAGATTTTTTTCCCCCACTCCACTTGAAGAAACTGAAACGAGAAATCTGAAGCTGAGTTTTAGAGGGGGGCTTTCTTTTTTTCCTAAAAAGGATAAGGGGGGTCCATAATTAAAGTCCTGGATTCTATATCAAATACTGGAAGAAAAAACATTATACATATATATTTCAAATTTAAATGAAACATTTAAGGTGTTTTCCCCTCTCTTTAACCCTCTTTTTTTCCTGTTAACTTCTCAGTGGTCCTGAGAAATGTTTTTTGTTTCTTTTTTTTGTGGTGCTGGGGATTGAACCCAGGGTGTTAAGTGCCCTACCAGTGAGCCATACCCCGGCCCTACTCTTTCTTTATTCTTTTTGTTCCTTTTTTGTACCAGATAGCAAACTCATGACCTTGTGCTTGCTTACCAGGCAGGTGCTGTGCTGTGGAGATGTATCCCCAGCCCAGCCCTACACTTTCTTAATTAAAAATATTTCACTAAACCTGACAGCACACCACATAAAATGAGGTATAATACTTTGTCTTGTCAATACTTTAGAGCTCCTTTGTTCTTCTTAATAGATATGTAGAATACTCTTATATCAGTAGATACACTTTAATCCTCCATTAAGTACAGTTTGGGTCTTTCTTTCTTTCTTTCTTTCCTTCCTTCCTTCCTTCCTTCTTTCCTTCCTTTTTCTTTCTTTCCTTTTTCTTTCTCTCTTTCTTTCTTCCTACCACAGAGACTACTAAAATGAAAACATTTGGGGAATCTAAGGAAATTTCATTGTTATGTATTTTCTATAAATGGAATTGCAAAATAAAAAGGCATTTATATTTAACTTGTTCATCAAGAATGCATTGGCGTGATGATGTCATTTCACTTGCAAGATCTCTTTATGTTAATTACATTAATCTTAAGTTTGTTGTAGAATTTTAAAATATTATTACCAGTCTATTCTTTCCTTTTTAATGTTTTGAAAGACTTGTTTTCTGTACACAGGTTTCAAGGGTGTGTGTAGTTACATCCTTGCCTAGCCTTTCTGCTGCTGGTTTCTGAGTTTCTGTAGCTTTGAAGAAATCCCTTCAGTATCACATATACGGCTCTTAATAATTTTTCAGTGCCATCGTGATTTTGTTTTGGTTTGAATCTTTAATATGATTGGAATTTATTTGACTGTCTAGTGGAAGGTAAGGGCTAAGTCAATTATTTTGATAAACTAGTGTTTAGTTACTTCAACATGATTTATTAAACGATGTATCCCTCATTTGAATGCAACATAATATGATATAAATTTCCATATATACGAGTGCCTGTTTTAGGACTCATCATTTTATTTATCTGTTCTTTTGTTATTATCAAACTGCTCTGATTCTTAGGTCTAACCTGTGTTGGAATATGGTTCTAACCATATTCCAAGATACACTCGTACTTATTTTTTCAAACTCTTTTGGCTTGCCCTGCCCTTCTCATCTTTTGGGTGAAACTTCAAGTTGATTATCTAAACTACTTGGCCCTTGATTGGCCCTGCATTTGTGTCCCCCTCAGCGTGAGAGCACCACTGCCCCATACCGGCGTCTCAGGAGCAGCACCACGCCTCTCTCCTCCGCTGTCCGTCCTGTACTGGCCATGTGGTCGTTGTCTGGGTTTCAGGCATTTTTTGATAAATTAATTTCTAGGCTTTTAATATTTTCTGCTAAAAACTGAGCAGCTTCATCTTAAGCCACAACATCATGTAGTGGAAAGTTATTTATTATATTCATTGTATCACTGAATAACGTTCTATTACACAACAGTGCTGTATTATTCAGTAATAGACAGAACTTTGTTTTTCAGATCTGAAAAGAAATTGCATAATAAGCCAGTCAGAACCAAAGGAATTGTCAAAGCTCTTGGGTTCAAATCTCTCTTTTATCGCTAAAGGTCTTTTAAAAAACATTTTAAATGACTTTACTGAAGTGTGATTTATATAAATTAAAACACATTCGTTTAAGTACCCAATATACACACCCATGCAATTATCACCTAAATAAGAATATATAATAGTTCCATAGCCTGAAAAATTTCTTATGTCTCTTTGTGACTGATATCCTTGGCTCCAGGCAATCACAGATCTGTTTTATTAATTTCGTCTATGCTAGACATTTATACAAACAGAGCAGTAAAGGGATCCTCCTCCTGTGTGTCCTTTGTGTGTGTGCTTTACTTTGGTTGCTATTTTCAAATTTAATGTGTTGTTGATATGGTTAAGTTTCAGTGCCCCATCTTGACTTGGAGGTTCTGTCCCATCAGATTTTGGGGAGCCCTCTTTGTCTGCTCTTCTGGATGAATGGCCTACTTCTGATACTACATTTTATCTTCCACAGGTGACTGCTCTTGTGTCTGCACTGTGCATCTCGGTCCCTGTTGACCAGAGTGTCACACGCCTGCATACATAATGCTATAACCATACACTTTCTTCCACTTCTCATCGAGTCTGCTCTACTGTTGTCCTGTAAATTACTTTTATATATGTTATATGGCCGTCACATATTCCTACTATTATTGCTTTAAAATTCAATTATCACTTTAGACGTTTTTTAAATGAGTAAAATTATTTTATAGTTACTTACATACTTGTCTTCGTTTGGGATATGGGCCCTGTTTCCTTTGTTATTGTTTCCTCCTTCTGTAAAAATCTTTAATGTTTCTTACAGTGCAGGTCAACCAGGGGTGAATTCTCTTAGTTTGTCTTTGTCTGAAAATGTCTTTAAAATTGTCTTCAGTCTTTTAATAACCCTTTTTCTGGATATAGAATGGTAACTTGACAGCTTTTCTCTTGCTTTATTGTTTGTTTTTCTGTACTTTTCCGACTTGCTCGTTACTGATGAGATTCCTATGGTCGCTCTGATCTTTGCTTCATTGCACATAATGGTTCTTTTTTTCTCTGCTTTTAGGATCAGCTCTTTTACTGGTTTTCAGAAGTTTTGCTTTTTCTGTAATTGTTTTCTCCTGATCGCTTGAGGTTTATTAACATTTGGAAACATTTGGACCATTATTTCTTCACACGTATTTTTGCATTTACTTCCTGCTCCCAGTTAGGTACATGTTAAATCACCTGACATTGTCACAAGGTCACTGGGCCTTTTTCATTTTTCCTGTCTTCTCTTCATGCTTCTGTCTAGATGGTCCTGTTGTCTCCAATGTTCTGTAGTGCTTAATCTGCCTCAGATGTTAAATTTTTAAATTCTAGAGATTCCATGAATTCTTTTTTCTGTCTTATATTTCCTTCCTGATTCTACCC
>PVJX010035698.1:0-18033 GCA_004027295.1 Dolichotis patagonum | reverse complement strand
ACCCTTTTCTTGTTGTTTAAGGCTCCTCTAGAGGGTGCAGGCTAGGAGCTTTAGCCCTCTTCAATAGGTTATCAGAGATTAGAGTTCACCCACGGGCAGTGTGCACTAGCTCCTCCCTTCTGGGCCAGTCAACCTTTGCAGGCCTTCACTGCGTCAGTGTGCACTGATCTCAGGGAAGTAACTGGGTCCCCGCCAGGGGTGTGGCCTAGTCCAAGCAGATTCCACCAATCTGCTTGGCGAGGGGAGTAACCAGCTGAAGCCACTTCCTTATGGAGTTAGGGCTGTCCTGCCCAAATCCAACATGTCGTCCAGTTGGTTTCCCCTTTCCCGTGGGAGGGTCTTATTCCCATCATTCACCATGTCCCCGAGAACTGTTGGACTGCCCGACCTCCGACTTCAGCATGGCTGAGGTGGGAATTCACAGTGCCTCTGGGTGGGTCGTGTGCAGTGACGGTCCCGGCGAGCTGCACGCAGGGCTGTTCAGCTCCTCACTCCGGAGGCTCAAGCCAGTTGCTTCAGCGAGGATGGCTTGTTCAGGTCGGGCGGAATTCAGGCGTCTCAACGTGGTGCCGTGCTCGCTGATCCTATCTTCGCTAATAGTAGCCCCAGGACCTCTTATTCGAGCGGGTTTTTGCGCTTTAGTTTCTTTCTGGGTTGTGAGAGTCTATCTCTCTCTGCTTGGGTCTCTCCAGGGTGTTTTATTCTGGCATTTGAGCTGTCTGTCTCAGAGAGGGTCTCTCTCCTGCTACCTACCAGTCCGCCATCTTGTCTCTTCCTGAAAAACATCAATTTCACAAAAAAGTCCTCACATCTATCTTTTCTTGAAAAAACCTGGGTACTGTCACAATCATGCCTTGAGGACTTCCCTTTATTTAGGACAGGGCATATGCTCTCCACTGGACACTCTGAAATTGTTTTCATGTCAGATCCACCTCACTTGTTTATATTACTCACTAAGCCCGTGTAGGCATTGGAGAGTCAACCTGTATTAGTCAGGTTATCCTTATTCTCTATGAAGAACATCTGATATACTTTATTTATGTAATACAGGTATTGCAAAGAAAGTGACATTCTTAATGTAATAACCAGCCTTCAAACTGCAGTCATCTCCAGGGAAGTGGAGCCTGGTGCCTGAGGCCACATATTTTTCCCTCTTTGGTATATACGAACTCCACTGAGCAACCAATGTCATGAGTGACCACAGGGTGCCCCGTCCCTTGCCCTGGTCATTGCTTACCCATGCTCTGACTTCAATTTTCTTTTTAAAAGGAACACGGAAAACTTGAACTTTAAAATGTCTTACTCGATAGTGAGAAATAGCAAAGAAAAAAGATACAGCACGGAAGAACTCTAAACATTCTTGATTGTAGGATATAGCTTGCTCCTTGGAGATAGCAGGCCCCATCTGATTCCATATGAAGTGATAATCACATCTGTTTCCTCAGCACCTGCCATCTGCTGGTTACTATATTGGAACATTATTTATTTATTTTCATTATATCTTCACAAAAATCCTATAAAACAATATTTTCTCCACTTTGTCAACCAGGAAACTGAGATTGAAGGGTAAAAGTAACCTGCAGTAAATCACACAGCACCTGAGGCGAGAGCTAGGCTTTTACTCTGGATTTGATTCTGAAGCAGATATTTCATTCATTTTGCTATACTCAGAAAAATACTAGCATAAGCCCTTCCTTTCCTTTCTATAAGCTTATTTCTGCAAGGCTGGTGACCCATTTTTACTTCAGATTGTCAGCATGCCCTGCTGAAATCTTGAATGAATGGTGTTAAACTCCTTTCCAAGAAACCTGTCTTCTAGACTGTGTTTTTCAGACCAAGAGTCATCCGTTTTGATTTAAACTGAGTCTTCAGCCTCAAGACAGTAGCTTTGTATGGCCCTGACACCTCTGCCTGACAACTGCTGTTGCTAATACACTGGGGCAATGTCACTGAAACTGAAATAATGTCACTGATACTAAAATCAGTGGGAAAAGTTCCTATCAAGGTCCAGGGACTGCTCATCCTTTGTGAGAAACTTGAATGGGCTGAAAAGAAATGTGACTCATGTTGGCTGGCAAAGCTTTAGCTGCTGAGTGTTGTTTGGGGGAGGCAGGTGGGGGATGTGAAGGGGAAGTGGTTGGGAATCATGCATTCCCTCCTGAGAGAAGCAAGTATCTTCACCCTTTCTAGATTCAGGAAACACATAGCAATGCAGCACAAGCGTGGCACAGTGCAGTACGGGTACACATTTAAAATTTTCTGTTTTCTGGCACCCTAACTCATTCAGGCATAATAGTTATAAAGGGAAGGCATCATTCTACTCTCTGGCAGAAAATACAGCCACTTTTCCTTCATTTAGTAGGGCTTAAGGGAGAAAAAAAGCAGTTGCAGGAATGGATAGAGATCTGGTTGTGGTGGAAGGTGTGCTGACCCTAGAATTCTGACCTGAGTGTGATTTTTATACTAAAGCTTCTTATACCTCTGATTATCTTTCCAGTGACAGCATATTTGGGGGCTATTAAGCAACACTTCAACAAAGAGAACAAGTGGAATGTGCTTGGGGATGAATAAAACTCTGCTTATGGTCCACAGAGATGCTGAAATAAAACAAAAATAAGGACATGTTCCCCATGGTGGACATTATGAAGTACAACCCAGCTCTATATTTTGAGGAGTTTTGAGGAGCTTTCTGCAGTTTCTGGGAGTGCTGCAATGACAAAGATCTCACTTGGAAGCCCCTTATGGAGCATGCCTCTGCTGAGATGCTGCTGTGTCTAATGTCAAAATGCATTTTTGAGGTCACCTGTATGATATAGCTGATATACATGAGAAAGAGAATGTGGATCTGTCCCTTTAACTCACGACAACTCAAAAGTCATTCAACTTTACAATTTTCCATAGAGTTGGCTAAGGCCTTTTCTGAAATTGCATTGATGCTTAGTTATATCACGGTGCTGTTTTTCCCCTCTCCATCCCACAGATATTGAGCCCAGCAGTATTTCCTACCAACTGCTTTAAAGCTAAACTCTGTCTCAGCATTTTCTTTCTGTCATGTGACAGCCGCAAATCAGGTGAAAATGAGAGGATTCTCTGTCCACTGCTGCAGATGGTCTGGTGATCCATGCAGACTGTTCTAGCTAGGAAAACTTTTAGTTGCAGAGTTGGAGAAGCCACAAGAGTAGTGCTGCCTAGAATGATTACATTGGTAGGAACTTTGCAATGGTAATGAAAATACCATTTCCTAATTTATTTGGCTTCTTTAAGCTTTGCAGAATACATGTTAAAATCATATGTTGCTTTATTCAGAGACAGTGAAAACACAAAGATTTCTTTGTAAAAGACTACAGTAACTATTGTCTTATCCACACAGCTTTTTCTTAGTATTTACAGGTTTTTGCTTGTCTGTAATTCAGCATTACTTAATCTGTACTTTCACAGATGAATACATATCACTAGGCTTCTACTTTTGGTAGAGAGCAGGCTTCTACTCTCTAATGTGAAAGTTTGTCTTCCCAATAAAGTTATCTGTTATGGTTTCTAACTGGAATGTCCTTCAGTATATCATGTGTTGGGAGTTGTTTAGATCATGGGGGCATTGTACCTATTTATTGGGGGTGTGTTAGTTACTTTTCTCTTGTTGCTGAGAAAAAACACACAATCCCTAAAATTAAGGAAGAAAAGGCTTATTTAGCTTACAGTTTGTGGAGGTTTCTGTTCATAATTAGCTGGTTCTGAGGCAGGGTAGCACAGCAGAAAGGTTCATGGTGGTGGAAGACAGAACAATGAGAACAAAAAGGCAAGAGAGAGACAGCAAGCCTCTTTCCCTTCCTTATATTGTATGCAGGCTACTCACCCCAGGACAGGTATAGCACTCACACTCATAATCCCAGCACTGGGCCATGAATCAATCACAAACTCTAGAAGCCTGCCCCCAGGACTACATGAGGCTTTGAGGGGACATCTAGACACACACTATAACAGGGTGATTGGTCCACTGATGAATCCTAGCTGATGTGTTATTAGGAGGGCAGGTTACTGGGGACATGACCTATAAAAAGCATATCTCCCTTCCAGGATCTTCACTTTTCTCAACTTTCTGGTCATTGTGATGTAAGCAGCTTTTCCCCTCCTAGGCCCTTCAATCATGATCTTTCTCCCTTGGGGCCAGTGACCATTCATGAACTGACAATTCTGAAACTGCGTGCCAAAATACACCTCTTCTTCTTTAACTTGGGGATGTCAGGTATTATGCTTCAGGCATGAGAGAAGTTTTTAAAAGTAGATATTTTATTTTCTAGGCTTATATTCACTGAAATACGTAGATTAAACTTTTCTCAATACTTTGGGTAACGTACATGAATTGAGACAACTTTATCATGTTGGGAGCAGAATTGGGTCATTGGGACAGTCTGTCAAGAAAATGGCATCCATTGTAAAAAAAATATGATTTCCATTTCCCTGTTTTCTCTCCTCACCATTTCCTCAACATACATAACTATTATATCCTTCCAGATATATATGATATGCATGACTCTCCACATTTAGGTCTCACACCCAAAACAACTGTGAGCACAATCACTCTCATTTATCTTTGCTACTATTACTTGTAAAAAGTATTGAATTACCATGTTAACTTGTATTGCTTTTGTTGCTGATGAAATTAAACCTTATTTCGTATGTATTTATTGGTATTCTTTCCCTTTTATTGAGCTTCTGCTAATATTGAATGTGCTAGACATTGTACACATCAATTTATTAATATATATGACACTGTGAGATCTTCATTATTATCTCTGTTCTACTGAAACTGAGTATTTAAGTAACTTGATTGTGACTGTTAAGCTAGTATTAGGCTCTAGAATGAATTTGCTCTATCGCCTCCTAGGAGTCTAGGTTTCAGATTATGCTATTATTACCTAGAAAGAGGAAAATAGAGAAGGTGTGAGGAGCAAACAGTTCTCTAGATTGATTATTTGCCCATGAATCGATTAATTGCTCATGAATCTCCCTAAAAGAGAGACAGGAAGGAGACAGAGACAGATTCATGGGCAAGACAAAGTTGCAGCAGAAGAAAGGAAGAAGGAGTGACCCTGGATCATGTATATATGGAGAAAACTTCTGACGCATTTTCACTGGCACAGTACATGGTTTCTCCTGATGGTTAGATTTTTGTGCTAGGTATCAGACGTCAGGGGGCTTTAATTCCCCTACTGTGCAGTGATCTGGTTCTAGAGAAGTAGATGGCAATATTAACATTTTTTGCTTAACAACTGAATAAGCCTCCTGAACTACAGGTACCCAAATAATTAAAGATAAAACTCTTTTACAAGTCAACTTCACTGTCTTCCTTCCTTTACATCTTATATAAACTGAGACATGCGGAACTTAAAGTCCAAAACTTCTGGAACTAATGATAGCGAACCTGGCGCTGGTGTTTGGGAATTTTGGTTGCTGTCCTGGCATCTTTTAGTTATCTTACTCTTTCCTTGTATACTTAGACACTACCCAAAGATTGGTTGCAGAGAAGTCTCTAGATTGAAAGAAAAATAACCATCCTAAATTAAAAATGGTTGGAATTGTTGGGTAATAACTTTGCATTTGAGTATGCAGGGGATGTTTATAGCTAAAGATCTCACTTCATGCCATGAATGGAATGAACTTGTTAGATGGGTAAATATACCTCTCACTGAGGAGGACAGAGAGGACTGATTTAAATGGCCTTTAAAAACACTGCTTTATCAAACAAACAGAAAACATTTGTCAAATTGCTATCACTTTTACTCTTGTACACTATGGTTACAAACTATCTCCTCTGGAAACAGTTTGCCTATCAGAAAGATCATAAGTACTACAGAATACCACACGGAATATATTTATTTTTTACATGTCCAATAGACACAGTGATTTTTCATGTGGGGATTTGAAATTCTTTTTCTAACTTCTATCTTTCATATTTTGTACTGTAGTTCATAGGAAAAAATTATATTACTGCCCATCAAACATAAACATTTGTACAGAACTAAGCAAGTTCAAAAAATATTACTTATGGTGATTCACTCTAATACTTACATTTATATTCTTTAAGAAATTATTGCTTGCACTCTGTTGTATGTTATGTGTAGCCCACAAATGAGATATCATCTACAGTTTGAAAAATAGTTATCTAATTCAGTATGGTTTCAATGGGGTTGAGGTAATCTCAGAAATAATCAGATTATTCTCAGCAGAAATCCACTGGGGGATGGGCAAATATCCCAGAGAAAGCACCTGAGATGCAAGAGAACTATTGCTGGGATATAAGGGCATGAATTTTATAAGCCACACAGGAGCTTTGCTACCACTACCGTGAATGCACCACAGGTGGTCACACAGTGTGGAGATAGAGGCTGAAGCTTTTATGGAGACTGGGAAGGAAGGACACAGAGTTTCAGCCATATTAGTGGGATGACTATAGTCTCTTGACAATTCAGTTATGTGAGCCAGTGAGTTCCCCGGATTGTTAGGCCATTTCATAGGATAAATATTTACAATTTTACTTCATAATCTTATCTACCCCTTTCTATTTGATTATAAAAGGGTATTTTTTTAAAGGATCTAAGTTATGGTTGGAAATTATTCAGAAGCAGTGGAATGAAATGATCCATTTCAACTCATTGCTTGCTTCAGTGACTTCTGGATCAGAATTCATCACTGTGCCACTGACAGCTCAAACTCCCGCAGAGAAGCACACTCTCAGATGACTCATAGCTGGAGAAGTGAGGACCATTATCTGAGGGCAGGGGTCATGTCTGTTTAGAGTAAAAGAGATCCTGCACTGGACAGTCATTATGGGCAATTCCAGAAGAGCATCTATGTGCTTTTAAAGCCTGATGGAAGTAGCCATGGGAATGGAGGATATGCTCTCTTAGATCTAATGAGGAAAGTGATCAGTGACACAAAGGACTCATAAAGGCCATGAAAGGACCATGGATCTAAGTGGGCTGCCAGACCTAGGAAGTGGCTTCATTTAATTATTGGAACAACAAGGATATGTTGCCTTGTGTGGATAGATGCGTGAGTACATCTAAATGTCCTTTATGTTAAAAGTTTGATGACCAATTCAAATATAGAAGAAATATAAAATAATTTTTGGGATAACTCTTTACTTAAGAGATGATGGCATTAACTCCATAGGCCAATCAGAATCTTGCATAATATTAGACTTAGCATACATAGTATTGAATTCTACCAGCATAGAAATACAATTAAACATGTGGATTTAAATTGAGCAGTGAACGTTACTTTTGAAATCTGAAAGTAATATTGGGAATGAGTACTATGAATACTACTGAATTCTGTACTTAATACTTCATAATTTTATGGTTAATTTGGACCTTTAATAAACTATTCAGTATATCTACTTAGATACTGTGCTTATCTTCAGAGCCTTTCCAGTAGGGAAATGAACTGAAGAGAGGGAAATCGTACCTGAAGTTACAAGTCCTGGGCTGTGCCACTTATTGTCTTTGGGACACTTAAGAGCTCTATATGTTGCCATCTGGGAACTGGAGATAATGCCAGTATGTGTTGTACAAGTTTCTTTAACATCTTTAGGGCAATTTAATGGCAAATTCAGGTAAAATGCATTGAAAATATAAAATAGTATATAAATATGTGAAATTATTTCTACACGTATATTTAGAAAAAACTTAGCTTTGGTAGTATTAGGAAAAATATCAAGATATTAAAAAGAGACAAATGATAAATGTCTCAATTTTTACATGTTTCATATTCTAATAATTGAGTATATTGTAATGTTTCTATCTTTGGATGATATTTTTAATTTTGTAATTAATCTTGTCAGCCAAGTACTAAAGACTTTGAAGATGCATTACTTCATGTATGGTAAACATTTTCATTTACTATTTTAGTTCCCTCAATACTCAACCACATAATCACATTCAGTTCTAGGATGTGGCTAGCACAAAGGATCGTAATGATCACTGATCCAAGCACATCATTTTACAAGAAAAACCCCATAAACCACAAAAAAAAAAAAAAGAAGAAGAAAAAAGAAAACAAACCAAAATAATGCCTAGGTGAGTTAAGTGCACTGTCTAAAAGCACAGAGTTAGACAATTTAAGAAAGTGAAAATTGATATTTAGACCCTCATGCTCCCAATCTGATATATTTTTCTCAGTGATCCATGTTGAAAAACCAAGTCCTAGCCACAGAAACTTTGTTTATTCAGTTACTTTAACTCAATGTATATTTTATTTCTACTCCCAGAAAGAAATATGTAAGGAAATGTGGAGCAAGGTTTCTTCTTTGCATATCAGATGTAACAGTTACTGGTTACAGGGAGAAAAGTTTCATTAAATAACAATGCATTATAAAGGTTCTTTCAGGGTCAGAAAAAAACCATAAGGAAAATCACAGAAACCTTCAACATTTTCATTGTTCCGAAAGGTAGTTATGATTGTAAATAAAATCCCTAGAAGTGTGACGTTAATGTGAAAGAAAGGCAGTGTTTGAAAGTCAAAGAACTGCTGGGCACACTGGTGTCCTCTGGCATGAAACAGGAGCCTCTTCCTCTCTGACTGGGACAAAAATGGAGTTTTGCTCTTTGGGAAAATTGAAACAAGGGACTCCATGCCAGGGACAGATGGCACAGTAGAATATTAGCAAGATTTGCCTACTAAAAAGATATTATATGTGAAGACCCACAAATTGAAAGGTGAGATTTTTTTGGCTGTCTTGTACCTTTTGGATTTGTACCCTCAGGATCAACACTGCTGTGAGATTAATGTTTCCTCAATGTTTCCTCAATTCCTTTGGAGAAATTGTATAGCTCCTGAGGAAAGGCATATGGGTACCGACATTTGGGGCTATCTCGACAAATTGGCTTAATTCCACCAAGCAAAATGCACCCATTCATGCAGAGCTTCCAATCTGTCCAATAGTTCCTCTTAAATATTAATAAACCCAAAATATCATTAAATATTTGAAGGAAGCCTCCAAGACAAAATACTGAAGCTAAAAGTAAGTCAAAAGAAAGTAGAATTAAAGTAAAATACATAATGTAGACGAAAACTTCAAACAAATGATATTATGTAGTGACAATGTGAAGGGACCATAAGTGGATGTTTAAATATTAAAAATACATAGAATAAAAGTACATATTTTTAGGAAGAAAAAGTTAAAGGCATCTCCTAGAAAATCACCAAAAATACAAAAAGATCTAACAATATAGGGAAAAGCGAGAAACTTAAGAATGAATCTAAATATGTTCAATAAATTATTATTAAGGAAGTAAAGTCAAAAGGGAGAAGAACCTTTCAGAAATAATTCAATAACTTAAAAATATTTATTTTCAAGTTCAAATGGTTCACTATCCATACCATGCTTTTTCAACATGTGATTTCACCAATTTGTCAGTGTTGTTCTACTTAACTGAAAATAAATTATCAAATTTAATATTCTGGGTATTCTACTAAGTACTGGAGACTAAGTGGGAGTTTACCTAGTAGAAGCCTGTCCTCACAGAGCTTACCTTTTAATGAGGCATAAGCAAGAATAAATCATCCCACCAATAATTATAAAATGTGATTAAGATGATTATGACAAGTAGTAGTATAGGAAGCCAGAAAAACTGCATAACCAAAGGGCAGGGAGGAGTGTTCTACGCAGAGGAGGGCCAGGTGAAAGCAGGATGTGACTGGCAAGAATCCATTGTCAGTGAAAGCGGAAGAACAGAAAGGCATTGTGGTCCATATCTAGCACGCTCAGAAGCAGAGGCAGAAAGAGTGCAAATCTGAACACAGCCTGGGCAATTTAGTAACATAGCAAGATGCTGTCTTAAAGTTAAAAGGAAAACAACACTATAATACTGATGATGATTTGGCTCAGTGTATAAGTCTTGGGTTTAGTCACTAGTACTGGTAAAGAAAGAAAGAAAGAAAGAAAGAAAGAAAGAAAGAAAGAAAAGAAAAGAAAAGAAAAAAAGAACAAAGTAGGCTGGAGATCAGAGAGTGCAGGGGAGTGCTGATTAGATAGAACTTCATAGTTGTCTTGAGAGTTTTTCCCTTTTCCTTAGGGTACATGTTTGGAGCTCACTGAAATGGCTAAGCCCAGATGGAGGCAGAGTAAAATCTGTTGCTGTGATCGCTCTGTCTGAATTACGGAGGATGGATTGAGAGAATGTCAGAGAGAATTTTGGTAGGCCTTTGCCATGTTGTTGTACAAAGGAATATGGTAGGTTGGACAAAGGTAATGATAATGAAGATGGAAGGAACAGAAGTTGTTGAGAATCATTTAGTGGATCAAGGAACTTTTGATAAGTTATAGAAAGGGTTTGTTTCTATGAATATCCTAAGGGAAAAAATCAGCTAATTTAACCAAAAGAGCAAAGGGAGGAAATATAAATCAAGAATATTAGGACTGTTAAAGCAGATATATCTATATTTAACTGGTATTTAAAGAACTACTCTGGATAGAAAAATTCTAAAAATTGGAAAATCTAGACAAAAGGGTAAGTTTCAAAGAAAACTAAAATGATCATTTTCTTTCATGATTCGAGAAATCCTGCATCGTTGACCTGAAAGTAAAAGAATATGTGTACATTTGGACAATGTTTTGACTATAAAATCTGAAAATGCTCTAACTAGTCTGACAGAGCTCCTTTAAAAAAATAACCTTGATGGTCTTTCTCTGGTACTCTTTTGTGTACTGCCCCAGTTAACAACAAGCGTGGCATTCGTAGAGATGACAAGCTGTCATCTTTGGAACATCCTGTCCTGAATCCAGAACTTTCAGAGATGTACTGTGTTTTCAGATATTTTTCAGTAGACTGTAGAGAAGAGAACAAGCAGCAGTGGATATTTTTCTGAGTACATTTTTGTAGTTAAAACCATTATTGTCATGATTTTTGAAAGTTTTATATGGTAACCTTTGAATGCTTAATTCAGAATATTTTTCTTACCTACATATTCCCTTCTTACTTTAATATTTTTACTGAAGATGAAGTTTATTTAGACCCTAGGAGCATCATCATTCCTTATTGGTACTAACACTATGTCTCCATAATTTAGAATCATACTTATAGAATTGGTAACTTAATCTAAATGATTTATGGGATAGAAGTGAAGATTTAAATATGAGAATGCCAGAGAAATTCTTGTGCCTCTGAGATTTTGGTTGCTTTAGTTTTAAATATGTAAGAGAAATGAATTCCAAGTAAAGCAGGATAAATCATTAGATTCTGCCTTGTGCAATATCAAGGCATTTTGCAATAAGAAAGCTTGTAGCGACTGACATATGTGTAGTAAGTTACACTTTTTAGAAGTTGAAATTTTATAGTTATACAAACCTGTGTTGTGATGTGTTAGCTTGTCAATAAAAGAGTAACTTCAACAAACTACTAAAGAAAGGGTAGGTGGGATGATTTTGATGGGGCTATATATAAAACCCTGTAATTTACTTCTGCTTTCATAAATGACCTGGCTCATCACACAAAGCCAGAGATCAGACTAAGTGGACAAGAATTTAAATATGTAAAATATCAATACTATGCTAATTAAATGCTCATACTAGAAGAAATTGTAGTCTATCTTCAATTATAGCTATACTAATGCACCTGTTCATGAACACTTCTGTTCACTAACAATTTGTCTCTCAAAAGTGTTCAACACAATTTTGCTTCCATTCACAAACTCCACATCAGGTTATAAACACAACTGTGGCTATCTCCCCCCCCACACACAGATATGGTCATCTTCCCCAAAATTGTAAAATAAATTAAGTTCATGAACTGAGGCACCACTGTATTTGGACCTGAAAAACTTTTACAAGGTGTTATCTCATTTTCTTCTGAATACACTCAGAGCTTTCCTTTGGTTGGCAAATTACCTGTGTGTCACCGTTAGAGTCCTGTATCACTGAAGAGAAAGCAAAATGTCTACAGCAGTGGATGTGATCCTATCACTTAAATGATGCTATGGGCTGTTTGTATCACTGAAAGTTCTAAAAGGTTCACCATCACTGCTCTAGCGCCATCCTATATGTTTGTCTCCACTACATTTTATTCTCCTAAATGTGTTTCAAATCAGGCTACATAATCCCTTTTTCCCTGCATTTGTTCTAGAGCTAAACTCCATTGTTGGACTTTTCCAGTAATGAAATGGGCTCTTAACTGTTCTCTGGAATCCATTTTGCCCTATCATGCAGTTCTTCAGGGAATAACTAGAGTGACTGCTTTAAAATAAAAATTTTCTTAAAGTATTTCTAATGTATCATTTCTTAATGACTTTCCTATGCTTTGAGGTGCACTTCAGAATCCTTCACATGTGCTGCAAAATCAAAAGATCTAGTCCCTGTGCCCTAAGTAGCATTTACATATTGACTATACATTCAGTTGTATGAAATGTCCTTGCTTTATGTGTTTCTTATTGTTATCATTGGTTTCCCTTCCACATATGATACTCTGTTACACTTCTAATTTTTGACAATTTTTGAAAGGGTTTAAAAATCATAACCATGATTCTAAATATTTACTTCCAGTTATCATTTCTATAGCTCTTCATCACATAAATAAAATTTTGAATCTGGTATCACACCTATTGCCTGAAGAACTTCCTTTAACAACTGTTTTGCAGGTCTTCTGGTGATGTATTCTATATATATCTGATTATCTGAAAAAGTCTTTATTTTGCATTTATAATCACAGAGTAAATTTTTGGGTGAAGATTTCTGATTTGACAATTTTTTCTTTCAGTTACCATTGTTGAAATGTTTCATAAAGTGCATTTGTGACAAGAAACCTATTGAATATAAGGTTTTTACAATTTAGCTGTTTTCAGCATTTGCTTTTAGCTGTCTTTTAGCAGTTTGGCTATGTTGTGTCTAATGTAAAACTGTATTTACTGCTTGAGTTTCTTTGAGCTTCTTAGGTATTTGGAGGTTTTTGTCTTCTGTTAATTTTTGAGCATTCTCAGACATTAACACTTTAAATATTTTTTCTGCTCTATTGCTCCTATTTTGTCCTTTTAGAACTTAATGGCCCATGTGAGAAAATTTGTTATTATCCTAAAACTCTTAGCTATTCTTTTCTGTTTTTAGACTTCTTTTTATTTATGCTTTCATAAATTCTACTGACCTGTCTTTAGTTTTACTGATTTTTTTTCTTAGCTTTGTCTAGTGTGCTGATAAGTAGCTCATCCACGGAATTCTTCATCACTAAAATCATTTAGTTTATAACATTGTTTTGTACCATTAATTGCATTTAGGACCTTGCTCTTGCCACATAGGTGCAGAACTGCTGAGCTGTATCCCTGGCCCTATTTATAGCATTTTTATTTGACTTTCATTTTATCAATCTTTCTCATAAATTTCTCTTTTGAAGCTTTGTACATTATCATTTTTATCATAAAAGATTTTAATGTAAAAAGTATAGCTCTTTTAAAGACAATTTATTTCTTCCAACTTCTTGGTAACCTCTAGATCTTTATTTTTTATACTTTTTAATGTGTATAAATAGTGTATCTGTCTAAAGTAGACTTTCTTCTCTCTGGTCATTAGTTTTGGGGACTGAATAATCCTGAGCAACAGTTGACTTTGTTTTGTTTTGCTGTATCCAAATTTAATGCCAAACAGACCTCAGATTTTTCCACACAGACCCCTGCTGGCTTGCTCTTACTGTTGGATTTCAGGTGCTGGCTGTGCTTCTTGCATGTTTCTGGTCCACTCTACTTTGAGTGGTCCATGAACACATGTGCCACAGTAGGTGTTCTTTCTCCAGTGTTTGCTTCCAATTAGGTCTTCAATTACTTGTTACTCGGTGTCAAGTTTAGGGTTCAGTAGAGAGTCTCACTTGTCCTGGGCTAGCTTCAGTCTTAGGCAGGCCCCATGTTTAGACTCAAGTATACAATTTCTTGGGATTCCTCTCTTTCCTTCTAATGAGATTCAGATTCTACCTTCTGCTAATGCATGTTCTTGTGCATACTGGTGTGTGTGTGTGTGTGTGTGTGTGTGTGCGTGCGCACGCACGCGCACATTGGGCATATCTTGGGTGAAATAGTTTCCTACAGCTCTGCTAAGGGAGGCAAACCTTTGCTTTCTATCAGTGCAGGATTGTAAGTCTGAGCAAATTTTCTGCCTTTCCTCCAGGAGCATATAGCTTTTCTTTCTATTCTCTCTCCCACTGGGGCCCTTTGTCCTTGCCTGGCTTCTGTGAGTAAGGTGGCTTACTGTTCCCCTGTGCAAAAAGCATAGCCAGCACCCCAAGTCAGGAAGCTTCAGATTCCTGATTTTTGTAAGAGAGAAAGATATAAGAATTGGATGGGGTTTTATCCCCTACATCACTGGGAGTTTCTCTTAGTCACCTGAATGGCACCTGGGAGAGGCCGTGGAAAAGCAGTTATGTGTAAATGTGGTCTGTGATTGCTCTGTGTTTCTTCTAACCCACTTTCATGCCATTAATTCCTTCTGTCCATAATATGCTAGTAGCCATACAGTTAGTGTTGCTTGTCTCTCCATGGTGGTGCAGGAAGCAAGGTGTTTCCTGCTTTAACTTTGTAAAGCTACTTTGTTTTAAAGTAGATTCTATATTAGCTCTGAGTAGATTTAAAAGAAACATAGTTAAATACAAGATAAACCTGAGGTGTTTCCATAAGAGTAGGTGAATGAACAAATAAGTAGACCTGTTTATATAACAAGATGAGGTATTAGTTTAGGGCTCTTCTATGTCTACCAAATAATCAGTAATTTTCTGTAGTCTTGGAAATTATACGAGGTTATAGGATAGTTCTCATGTTCTATATTACCTATGGACCACCCATTTGTATCCAGTTGTAAATTTTTATGTACAGATAAGCTTTAGCAAACAAAAATTTCAAATTTTTCTCCTTGTTGTGCTTGGCAAGTCCTTTGGAATTTCATTCATGAAGTAAAGAATGACTATCTCTATTGTGTATTTCTTTTTGCAAACAGCAACAGAGGTC
The DNA here is from genome assembly GCA_004027295.1 of Dolichotis patagonum. NCBI lineage: Eukaryota > Metazoa > Chordata > Mammalia > Rodentia > Caviidae > Dolichotis > Dolichotis patagonum. Next base: position 3,057 of record PVJX010035698.1, on the reverse strand, counting down.
ATATACTGAGAACTTACTCTCAGAGTATTTCTGGGTGCTTTGGTTGAATTGACTCATTTCTTCTTCATGACTGAGTTTGGAGTCAGGGGATGTTATTATCCCTCAAAAGGTGAGGAAATAGCTCTGAATTATCCAATATCATATAACCACTGATTGGCAGGACTCAGAGTTAAACTTGGCGGTCCAGCTGAACTAAGGAAAACAATGCAACATTTTGTCAAAAATTTTGTGGAAGTTTTATTTTTTTTCTAAGAAACACATGCAGAAACACCATGGGAATTCAAGCTTAACTATTCTTTTCTTAGTGCCCTCTCTTTTGAAAAGCAAACAAAGTATTTTTGTATACTCTGATTTTCTCCCTTAGTGGGATTTTATGCTTTATAAATTTTCTTATAAGTGACAAACTTTTCTTGGTATACGAAGAGCCATGTATTAATATTACCAGATGTAGTGAGACAAAGAATTAATTGCTTTCACTGAATGCATACTGCATGACATTAGGCATGTTCAGCTGTAGGAGGAAGGAATATCGTCCAATTCTTAAATATTAAATTATTTTTGGTAGTATAATGATACTGTGGTTATGTTCAAAACAGCCCTTAAGAATTATCTTTTAAGATAACATCTGTTTTAAATGTATGTAATAAACCATCACTATAATAACAAAATAACAATATTTAAAAGAATTCCAAGAGAAACTGACTCAATTTAGGGATCTGAGATAGAATTGATAGAATTGATATAACAAGTGGACAAGAATACACGTTCAAATTATTGGCAGGTGACCATGGAGTATTCTGTTATAACAGAATGTTATTTTATCCGTAATAAAAAACAAAAGCAGAAAACAGTTTTACATCAAAAAACATAATTGTAACGTGAAATATTATAGTTTTGTTCAAGTAGTCATAAGAAATCTGTCTTCCTAATATATTCTAGCAAAAGGCAATACACACTGTCTAGTATACAGATGTGTTTGGTAATGCAATGTAATTATATGCTAGCAAAAGGAAAATTTGATAGATGATATTTCAAGACTATATAGTATGGATTGTGGCATTTAAAAGCAGTAGATAAAGTAATAAAGGGTTCACAAAAATCCAAAGTATGTTGGTTCTCAGAAATCTTACTAAGATTTGCTTATTGTCTATTTTTTCCTATTTTCTACTCCCCTTGCCTTTCCCCACCCCCCAGGCTTGATCTGCAAGACTTTACACTGAACCACATCCTCATCTCTTTTTAATTTAATTTAATTTTATTCTGACACAGCGTCTTGGTCTCCGGACTCAGCCTCCCACAATGCTGGGACTATAGGTGTGAACCACCACATCTGGCCTGTTATTTCATATTTTATAAGAACATTTGATGATACAGTAAAATGTTAAACTGCCAAGTAAGGAAGATAATTTATAAATTCTGTATTTAAAAATTTAGTTAACGTAGTTTGTTTCACATGAAAATGAAAACTTAATCTTTATTGATTTGTAGATAACATAAATTTAGCCTGTATTACTTTTTTTAGAATAAAAATGATATACTTCCAAATATCAAATGCATTTTCTACTATGTTTATTTATGCTATAATGAAAAACCAACGTAAGTTCATATTGGAGGAATTGTAATTTAATTTTTTTTATTTTAAAGATATTAAAATCCAACAAAACAAGACAGAACAAAGCCAATTAAAACAATGCAGCAAAATTGGTACAGAACTTCTGAGCAGGATACCAGGAAACCAACAATAGCTACCATAGTATATCTTGTCATTGTCACAATAGCTGTCCATTCCATCAGGTATAGCAAAATTAAACCAAAAAGCACACTAAAACCAATCAAAACAGAATATTGCATGAAGCAAAACAATCAGAACAAAGCAAAACAGTGAAAACAATATTTGACTGCAAAGATAATATATAAGGAAGTTCCCCATTTTTGCTATATTGCCTACAGTCATCTTCCCCAGAGACGCTAAGAACACTGGCCCCAGGCCTGCACAATCAACCAAACAATACAATACAGCATTTATTTGTTCTATGTACATTAGTTGCTATCACCTCAGGCGGCCCTTGGAACCATCTGGTTGCTTGGTGGAGAGGGACAGGATAGTGTTTGATTCTCAACTCTTGCGACGGTAGGCAGCCTTACCGCAGGCTCTGTCTGACTCTTCTCTCCCTGAATCCTGCACAGCTTGTGCGGCTTACCAGAGAGGCTGACTAGTTGATTTCTTCATTGCTCCCCCAAATCCCAGCATCTGCAATTTTTTATATTATGGAAAAGAAGATAAAGAAGACATTACCACTGGAAGTGACTAAAAAGTATTAAAATAAAATTTATTTTTTTTTCAAGAGCATGACTAAAATGATATCTGGTACTCCTCACATAGTAGAATTTTATTCGGTATTAAATTTAAAATTCTTACTGGCTAGTGTGCTCATATATTGCTAACTTTTGAATTAGAATGTTACATATAATCAAGTCAGATTAAAAAAGAGGAAAAGCAGCAGTTACCTGTTTTTTTTCCCCAAAATTCTACAGTCTTTAAGCAAAGAAGAATATGTTTGAAGCACATAAAATAAGAATTGACAGATTGGATTTTTCAGGCTTGTAAACATTTATTTATTAGTGCTATTAATATTTTTGAAGGTGAAAATAATGTAAAATATATAATGTTCTTTACAAACAGTAAAAATTCAAATTCATACCTTTTAAACTTGTATTTATAGCATGCTCTCATTTTGTCAAATCTGTATGTTTCTGTATGAAGTAATATGCATTGGCTGACATTCCTAAAATATCTAATACTATACTGGAAATTGGTTCTTCCTGGCTGAGATACTTCAGCTTTAATTTTTGGAAACGTATTTTCATTATTTCTTCAAGTATATCCTTCATTCGGAGATTACTAATATCTGGTAATGCTACTTCTCTTTTCATTATCTTTTATATAATATATGATATATATCTTAATATAAAGTTTTTATTCCTGTTATTTCTTCTTTTCCTGTGGGAAGATTTATGCCCCAGTCATGGATCTCACTAACTCATTCTGCAGTTGTA
>PVJX010035697.1:0-18070 GCA_004027295.1 Dolichotis patagonum | reverse complement strand
CCGGCGAGCTGCACGCCGGGCTGTTCAGCTCCATGCTCCGGCGGCTCCAGCCAGTCGCTTCGGTGCGGATCGCTTGTTCAGGTCGGGCGGAATTCAGGCATCTCGAGGAGGGTGCTGTGCTCGCTGATCTTATCTTCACTAATAGTAGCCCCAGGACCTCTTAGTCGAGCGGGTTTTTGCGCTTTAGTTTCTTTCTGGGTTGTGAGAGTCCATCTCTCTCTGTTTGGGTCTCTCCAGGGTGTTTTATTCTGGCATTTGAGCTGTCTCTCTCAGAGAAGGTCTCTCTCCTGCTACCTACCAGTCCGCCATCTTGTCTCTTAGATGAAGTATTTTTATACAATAGAATACTATTGAGCTATAAAAAGGATGATCTTGAGGCCTTTATAGGTAAATGGAGACAACTTGAGAATATCCTCATTAGTGAAATAAACAAGACTCACAATAGTAAATATCACATTGCCTCTGTAGTGTAAAAAATAATAAGAACTGACAGAATAATGGTATCCAAAAAGTATAATAGATATAAAGTATAATAGATATAAAAATATAATAGATATAATAGATATGGTAAAAGTTAAAAGGAAGGAAAATGCTCTAAAGGATATAGTGGTATGTATAATGTGTAAGATAGATGACCATATTACTGAGCTTTTGTTAGATCATTGAACAGAAGAATTTGTACTGTCAATGTTTGAATGTCTAGCCACTTTTTATGCTTTGATTTTGTAACTTTAACAACTATTGTTAAGATGACAATATGTAATGTATCAACTAGCGATTTTATGATGCTAATTTTTTTTGAATTCTATATTCTACTTTTTTCTCTTTTTTCTATTTTGTCTTTTTAAATTTTCTTTTCTTTCTCTCTTAAAATACAATTTTAAAAAAGAACAGAAAAATAATCTTTTTTTCCTGTAAGTTGTGCATGTCAGGTATTTTGTCCCAGCAATGAAAAGTGATTAATAACTGTCTGTGAGGGATATTTCTGGATGAGATTAATATTTGCAACCTTGCCAAGTAAGGCAGATAGCCCTCCTTATAGTAAGCAGGCATTACTAATCTGTTGGAGGCCTGAGAAGAACAGAAAAGTAGAGTAAGGGACAGGTTCTCTCTGCCTGACTATCTGATTTGAGACTTTGTTTTCTTTTGCCTTTGGACTTGGATTTGGGTTAGAACTGACGCCATTGAGAGACCTTGGTCTCCAGCTTGCCAAGTGCAGATTGCAGCCCTTCTCAGCCTCCACACACACACAGGGTGTACAACCCCGTCTCAGCAGTTCTGTTCTTCTGGGGAACCCAGACTGATAGGGGTCCTCCATTTTTAGAACCTCATTTAATTTTAATGTCTTAAAATTAGAAGATGACAGATATAATAAGAATATAGAACAGGCAATAAACTTTGTATAGTTTGTCTTTATGCCAAGGCAGCCATAAAATATAATTTAAAATATACCTTTTGGAAATATGAATCCACAAAGGCACATGTGTCTAAGACCCAGACGAGTCATAATATGGCCTCCCCAACATGTTGCCACGTCTGTGTCCTTAAGGGTAGGAGCCAGAGTCCACCCACTACTTCACTGGGTTGACCAGTATGGTGCTTCTGTGGCCTTCCACTGACTTTGAGGAGGAAGTTATTTTGGGAGTTGTCATGTTGAGTTTTATCTATTAATAAAAGAATTATGCATACGTGCACTGGCTGATGGGTCTACTATACAGAAGGCAGAGTAAACTGGAACCAGGTGTAGGATAAGTAACAGCTTCTGCAAATAAGGATGACCATCAAGGAACCCTAGTCCTGCTTGCACTTCCTGTTTCCTCTGTGTCCTGACCTGGTTCTTGTTTAAGTAGGTTAACCTCTCTCTCCTGTGGATCAGGACCAAGTGTTTGGGCAGCCCACATGATGTGTCAGACACTGCTTTGGGCAAAGATAAATAGCTGGAAGCATGCAGCTTCCTCCTCTGGCAAATAGGCTGTAAACAAGCCCAGAGTCCCACGCTGTAGGAAGACACAGCTTAATTCTGCTGGTGAGAGGCTAGGGCTTCACAGAGGAGGCAGCTCTGGATTTGACCACAAACATGGCCTCAGATGAAGGGGCCGAGGGGAGGCAGGCCCCTTCCAGCTCTTGTAGCAAAGAATTTGTTGGCAAGTGTAAAAATGTGACGAAAGTCACACCTTATGAATGTCTAATTTGTTCTGTATAGTGTGTTTTAGTTACTTTTCTTGTCGCTGACACAAAATACCCAATACCCAAAGTTAAAGGGGGAAAAGTTTATTTAGCTCAAAGTTTGTAGAGGTTTCAGTCCATATCAGCTGGCTGAATGGGTGAAACATGGCAGAAGGGTGACAGTTCTTGGCAGAAGACTGCAAAGCAACAAGGGAGTGAGAGACAAGCCTATTTTTGGCCCTCACATTGTATGTAGTCCACCTGCCCTAGGGCTGTGTGTCATTCACACCCAGCATTGCACCATGAATCAGTTACAAACTCTAGATTCATCCACTACCCAAAAAGCCTAAAGATTGCATGGGGCTTTGAGGACACATTGGGACTCAAATTATAACATATAAACATAACATAACATGTAAAACTATTTCTTCCAGCTAAAAGGTAAAAACCAGCGCAGATTAGAGTACCATGTCACAGATTTGCCACTGCTACAAAGTACTCGGTACCCCAACCTTTTAATCAACTTTGACAGGAAGAGGAAGAGGACATTCCAAGCTGATGGCCGGCATAAGCAAAGGCAGGAGGCCCAGAGTTCTGGGCAGGGCAGGTAGTCCTGTGCAGTCCCTGGTAGGGATGCAGGGATATCCTGGCCTGGATAAGGTCCTTGTCCAGAGTGAGAAACAGGTGCTAGGAAAAGAATATCCTCCTCTTTAATAGTGAGTATGGTAAGCTATGCTTTTTGGTTTCTAAACTAGAAGTGTCCTAGCTGCTTTAGGAATTCTGTAAGTTAGTGTGATATAATACAAATAGATGCTTGGTCTTTGACTTTGGTTCTTGGCACAGAGCTCCTAAAACCCCTGGAATTTCCTGAGAAATAGTAATGTCTTTTGTTGTTCATAAAAAAGCTCCTTTCACATATTGGGTTTATGCAAATAAAGTAGCACTATCAGATAGATAACTCTAGGACGAAATGGTCACCAGAGAGACCAAATGGTGAATGGAGTTAGAACTTTTAGCCTCACCTCCTGGCCTCCAGGAGGGGAAGGGGCTAGACACTGAGTTACAAAACTTTTGTTTTGTTTTCTAGACAGAGTCTTGTTAAGTTACCCAGCCTGGCCTTACTCACAATCCTCCTATCTTAATTTACCAAGTGTTTAAGGTAACAGGAATGTGCCACCGTATCTAGTGGTTATAAAAACTTTTAATTATTATTTTTATTCTTATTCAGATAGAGTCTTGCCATGTGGTCCTGCCTGGAATTCTTAGTCCATTTTACACTACTGTAGTAGAATGCCTGAGACAGCGTAATTATGAAGAATAGAGGCTCAGGGGCCAGGGATTTAGCTTAGCAGCATAAGCGCCTGGCTGGCAAGCATGAGAGGTTGTGAGTTTGATCCCTGGTACCTAAATAAATAAATAAATAAATAAATAAATAAATAAATAAAAGAGTATAGGCTCATTTCTCCCAGTTCTGGAGGGAAGACAAGACTGAGGCCACTGCAGGTTTAGTACACAAGGAGGCCCAGTCTCTGCTTCCAAGATGGTACCTTGCTCGCTCCTCCTCAGTGACAGAAGAACAAAGGGAAAGAATCCAGCCGTGAAATTTTTTTTTAATTTTTACTTGTATTTGTTATTTTAAAGGAGATAAAGCAGAACAGTAAAATGAAACAAAAAAAAACAGTGACAGGACAGTAGAGAATCCACAATCGTTACTCTAGTGCACACTGTTGTCCTCTAAATAGTTACTCAGTCTCTCAGCCCCAGGCCTGCAAAGTCAGTCAAACAACACAAATGTCAGGTTTCTTCCCTCCTTTGGTTATGATCATCTCAGCCTGTGTTGCTCATGGGTAGGGGAGCAGGGGGCAGAGGTGGCTTCCTTGCTGCTTCCCCCTGTCCGGCAGGGCTGCCGTCCCTGATTTTCTTTTCTATTTTTTTGCAGGGGAGGGATTGTAACCTAATTTACTATTTTTAGATAGAGCAGGAAGAAAATATTTTAAATTATTGAACTGGTCATTAAACCTTTATTTATCTTGACAGAAATGTGCATGCCCAACTATGTTAAATTGAGAAAATGCAGTGATTTGCTCAACCAGGATACACTGAACATCAGGTACCTTCTAGTGAAGATTCCAGCAGTCCCAGAACTTGTCACACAACGGATACCTATCATTTTGCAGGCAAGAACTGAATAGTAGAGGAACCGGAGAACCCTTGGCAACTTCACTGAATGATGGGTGCTGATCGATCATTTGTCACCGCGAGTCAGAGCTTCACGGTAACAAAGGGGTTTTCCCCACTGAGGAAAGGTGGGTTGTGGTCCCATTTGCATCATTGAGAGAGACACAGTTCCTGGTTTAGATGCCGAGGCTTTGAAGGTAGACGTGGTTTTGGCAACGTTTGCTTGGTTATTGGCAGCAGCCCCATGGACAGACACTCCTGGTCATCAAGCAGGAGGATGACAACGCTGCTCTTCTTGGACAGGTCCACAGTGCTGATGCTTCTCACCGGGGCAGGGTTTGGCGTGGGTACGGTCACAGGTTCCTTCTCATTTTCTTCCAGCAACTTTGTATATGATGCCAGGATCCAGCCCTTCACTTTGGTGCCATCGTGCTCCCCATAGAGCCAGCCGTCCTTCTCCTGGGAGACTAGCAGCATGATGACATCGCCCTGTGCAAAGCTGAATAAGAGATTGTTGGTGCCGGCAGTGTGGAGGAAAATGGTCTTGACTTTTTGCTTCTTCATCACATTCAGTCCAGTGGCAACTGAAACCAATCACTGTAAACTGACGTCTTCTGAAGTGTCCGTTGAATTATTTATCCTTTCTGATTTCTGTGCAGTGGTTGCTGGGTTATTGAATGCATCAGTTAAACGACTGGTGTAGTCTTTGGCTGAAGTTGCTGGAGGCATCTTTAGTGAATAGTTAGAAAGGGAGTCATAATCTTTCTCTCCCATGTTGCTTCTTTTGATCATAGGTGATGGCTGAGATGTCCCAGATACTGGGGTAGAGATTGGAGTCCTTACTTCTTCTATCATGTCCATGACTTTCTCTGGCACTGTGGTGGCATCACAACAGGTTTCCTGCCACCTTGTGGTTTGGAATGAAGTATTCTGCTGACTGTAAGTGGTAACGGTGTATGTGATTTGCAAAGCCACAGTGTTTGTCCAGGAGAAAGCAGAATCATCTTTTCTGATCAAGCAGAGCTTCTTTGCAACCATCTGCAATGAATTTCTGGATTTCACTCTGGCAAGAAGTAACAGTCTCTACATACTCAGTTTCTTTGTGTTCATATTTTAGTGCATTCCATCCTTCTTGACTTTTCCTTCTGATCTTCAGTTCAGCTTGAGATTTCTTCAAAGAATCTACTTTGCTCTTGTGTTCTGCTTGGTATCTTTTTGAAAGTTGCATTTATATATTTTACCTCAAGATCTGTTTTCTTCTCTAGCTCATGGATAATCTCCTTATGAAAGTTTCTGAAATTTTCATCGAAGGTCTCATTGAGTTTCTTGTGGGTGCTCAAAATCTCTGAGTGGCAGTTTGTGGAGTCAGCTGGCTCCAAGGCAGGGTGGCATGGCCCAGGGGTGACCATTCATGGTGGCTACGAGCAACAAGAGCCTGATTTTCTTATTTTTGCTGGATTCCTGAATTCTCTTTTGCCATGGGTGTCAAGTCTCAGTTCAGATCCTTCCTGTGTCCTTGAGACTCACTTTTCTCCTTCTCTTCCTCATGTTGCTATATTCCAGGGTCTGGACGCCAAAACTTGGAGAGGTTCTTTCTCTGCTGCTCACCGCTCTGCCATTTTCCCAGAAGTCTCCCATGAAATTTCTTTTAAAAGGGTTTAAATTCATCCACGAAGCTGGAGCTTTCATGGGTTTATACACTCTCACAGGCACCACCTAATTTCAACATGAGTTTTGGAGGAGACAAATAATCAAACCAAAGCACCAAGTAAAACTGGTTCTTCTACCACTGGCCTCTGTGCCTTTGGGCAAGGAGGAACCCTCTTGGGTTTTAGTGTTTTCATCTGTAAAATGCGGGAGCTGAACCTGATGTTTGCTAAGGTCTGCTCAGTGCTAAGAATGGGATTCTGCAGCTCTAAACATAGGGAGAGGTCCCCCAGAAATTGTTACAGGCCATGGGGTTCATAGTAATGGGTGTTGAGTAAAGGAATTTTTCAGGGAAGCCAATGGTCTCCAAAGTCCGCCAATCTAGACCTCCTTTGGGAACCTGAACTCTGAGAACTGCAGGGAGAAGGGGGCAGGACAACAGAGGTTGATTAGAGCGGTGTCCTTTCAAACCTCCACCCTCTGCAGCCCTGGCCTCTCCAGGGTACCCCTTTTCTGGGTGGAGGGCTTCCTGTGTCCATCTTCGGGGCCTGCTCATCCATCTGACGAGTCCTTAAGACTCGACTGAAGCTCATTAAGTATGCAAGCTGTTGTACTGGGAGATTGTGTCAGAGTTCAAATATGTGCTGCTGTCTTGAAGGCTGGGCAGACAGTAACAGGATTATGGTTAATTGTGAGAAGTTAGAAACCCAAATTCAGATGCATGGAGACTGACTGGACCAGAGGTTTGCACACTACAGTCTGTGTGTGAATCCAGCCTTCTGCTGATTTTGTTTTGCAGCCCTGGGGTTGAAGCCAGGGCCTTGCACATACTGCATGTGCTCTACCCCTGAGTTACAGTCCCAGCCTCCTCTTCCTGTATTTCTAAAAGAAAGAGTTATCGGAACACAGCTACATTCATTTGTTTCTCTACCATCTGGGGCCGCTTGCGTGCTCCAACCACAGAATCGAGCAATTCTACAGGGACAGAATCTGCAATTTGAGATACTGACTGACCCTAGAATTAGATGGAAGAGCAGGATGGGAGTACCTCTGTCCATTCAGACTGTCCATTCAGACTGTTCTACAAAACTCCACAGACCAAGGGGCTTATAAATACAATGACAATTTATTTTTCATGGTTCTGGAGGCTCGGAAGGGGCCAGGAAATTCTGTGCCTCACTTCCTACTTCAGAGACTCTAGTTTCTTACTGTGTCCTCTCCTGTTGGAAGGAACAAAAGGACTTTCACAGGCCTCTTTCCTAGGGGCAAATATCCTATCACCAAGGCTCTGTCCCTTGACCGAATCACATCAAAAGGCATCATGTCTTCAAACCATCACTTAGGGAGTTGGAATTTCATTATATGAAATGGGAGGGGGGGCCACAAACTTAGCAAGGAGATTTGAATTAATAGCAGTTCAATAAAAAGGTATTAAAAAGGAGTATAATTAGCCTGCATTAATTAAAACAATACTGAGATTCCACCTCACCCAAGAAAGAAGGGCTATTATCAAGAAATCAAGCAATAACAAATGCTGGAGGGGCTGTGGGGAAAAAGGAACCCTTCTCCACTGTTGGTGGGAATGCAGACTGGTGCAACCACTGTGGAAATCTGTGTGGAGATTCCTCAAAAAACTAGGATTAGAGGTCCCATTCAACCCAGCTATTCCCTTTCTGGGTATTTTCCCAGAAGAATTAAAAACATCATACCACCATGATATATGTGCAACTATGTTTATAGCAGCACAATTTGTAAAAGCTAAAACTTGGAAACAACACAAATGCCCATCAACTGCATAAAAAAAGATGTGATATCTTTATACAATGGAGTACTACTCAGTCACAAAGAAGGATAAACTGGAGAATTTTATAGGTAAATGGATGCAACTTGAGACCATACTCATTAGTGAAATAAATAAGACACACTTGTATAAAAAAATTAGCCTGCCTTACTGGAATTATAATATTAAGACAAAGATTTTATTACATAGATAGTTCTCACTTGTATGTAAGTGGCCAAAAATAGGACAAAATCAGCTAAGCATAAGAGGAATGCCCAGATACCCTGGAGAAGGCAGAAATTGTCTGATTGGGACCTTTGTCCCCATCTCACGCATCTTCTGACTGTGGCCACTTTTCTTGGTGTAGTCAGCTTTTAATGAGTAGCAACAAAAACAAAGCAAGTTTTCCATCTTTAGTTTTTACCAAGTTTTGCTTTTTCTCTTCTTCCTCAGCACATAGAAAGATGACATCTCCCAGCCTCCCCTGCAGTTAGATGAGGCTACGGATTGACATCTGACTGTTGTTTATGGGTGGAAGTGACATGCGTCACTTTCAGGCCATAGCTGTCCAGAGCAGCTGAGCCTTTTTTATGCCTTGACCACCCTCTTCCCTCCACCTGCTTCCTTGCAATGGACGGTGATGGTGGCGCCTCAGAATGGCACTATCAGCTGGGCGTGGTAGTGCACACCTGTAACTTCAGCCCTCAGAAGGCTGGGGCAGGAGGATCACCACAAATCTGAGGCTAGCCTGAGCCACATAGTGAGTTCAAGCCCAGCCTGCTCTGCACAGTGAGAACTTGTTTCACTGGGAAAAAAAAAAAAAAAGAAGAAGCAGGATCTTAGGTCCCTGGGTCACCACTTGGAGGGATGGTTCCCAGGAGAGCTGTCCAACCCTGTTAACCTTTGCATGAGTAAGAACTATGTTTTTGTTTCATTAATCCACTTATATTCATGATTCATTGATTTTCATAGCAGTGTCTGTTCTATCTGGACAGAGATGGCTGCCAGTAGCTGCTGAGTTATGTATCTTACCATTTCAGTCATCAGAGAGGTAATCAAATACAAAAATCTCAGGAAGTGAATTGCCTAGAGCATGTTACATTTACAGACAACCTCTTAGCCAATCAACTGGCCTTGTGAGCTGAGTCCTAGGTGACCCTAGGCTGTCCCTGGGATGACCACATGCATAGTCAGGTGGGGAGGTGCAGCTTCTAAAAAGAAACCTGGCAAGTCATAGAGGGTCAAGGAAGGGAGACAGACAAGAGAGGTGGCCTTCGAGCATGAGCGCCAGAGGGCTGGGCACTGAGCAGAGTATTCAGAAAGAGATTCTGAGTCGGGATTCCTTGAAGCTGTTGGAACACACGGAAACAGGAAGAGGGCTGGTGAGGGAGAAGCCTTAGAAGCTGGGCCTAAGACATAGAATTAATGGAAACAAGAATATTTCATTTAGAGAGTGGAAGAGTTGGCAGGGACACAGTGATTCTCTTCAAAGGTCCCATGAAAAGCTGTCCCATGAGAGACGCATGGTATGTGACCCTCCAAAGGGTGAGACTAGGCCCTTGAGGTGATCTGAGAGTCAGGTGGCAGCCCAACTTCTGATGGCTCACCATTTCTGCCCACTGGGAAAGGCTCACACTGTCCTAAGAGGGGGCAAGCTGGCATCACCGGCTCACATGAGCCAGCTCTGTTAGAACTGCTGAACACAGGATTATCCCATGCCCGGTCTGTCTGTCCTTTCCAATACTGAGTCTTAGAATTACCCTAAATTGGTCAGCCAGGCTTGCTGAGAGGACCCTAGAGGAGCTACCAGCAGCCCAGGCCCAGTGAACACTACTGAGGGAAGGCATGACCGGGGTTGACTGTGATCTACACTGGCCAGAAGCCAGCCTCTCGGTTCTCTAGCTTTAGATTGGGGTCATTGCAGGTGCTCAGGAGACCCTGGGAAAGGTGCTTTTTCACTGTTCCTGATGCTCGAACACAAGGAAAGGGTGCAGGGCATGGCGAGTGGGAGCAAGGGGGAGCAGTCACCCAACAAGGGTCCTCAGCCCGCTGTGGGCTGGCAGACAGATCACGTGCTCTCTGAAACAACTCAGAGGCTAAGACCGGGCTGTGCAGTGGAGCATCAAGGTCTTCACCTCGCCCTTTACCGTCAAGGCCCAAGTGTCCGCGTGCTCCAAGTTACTGGCAGGGCCAGGACCTGAGTGCTGCTCTTACAAGTTTTATAGGAAGCAGGACTGTGTGGCGCAGTGTTCAGGAGCACAGGCCACAGCCAGGACACCTCGGTTCGAATCCTGACTCTGCCACTTATCAGCTGTGTGACCTCGAGCAAGTTCATTTGCCACTCTATGCCCCATTTCTTGCTTATAAGTTGTGGCTAGAGATGTCACCTATCTCAGAGGACTGTTTTGAGGACAGGATTGGTTATTATTTCCAAAGCTGACAGACAAGGACTTTATCAAAGGTCACATAGACAGGAAGAAGGAGATTCAGATTCAAACCCTGATCTGTCTGGTGGTAAAAGTCAAGCCTCATTCCTAGCTGTCTATCTCAACCCGCAGACAGAAATCTTTTCTGTTATCCTCTTGGGACAGGCTTCCTTCTATACTAAAGCTTAAGGAGCATTAGTCCTCGCACGTGGGGAAACTGAGGCATGGTATAGTTTTCTACCCCAGGAAGGGGTACTGAGTAGTTGACACCTGTACCAGATGCCTTTAGAGTCAGTTTCTTAAGGTTAAGAGAGTGAACAGTGAGCTCTAGGCGTTCAAGACCAGCCTGTGCAACACGGTGAAACCCTGCCCTCCCTCAATTTTTTCCCTCCGGTTTCAGGTTTTTCCTGAGCCTGCCAGTCACTAGTAAAAGGAGCACCCCAAGGGGTGCAGCAAGACAGCAGGGCTGGGGAAGAACCAAAGAAGCATTCTGCTGTGAGACACAGGGTCTCACAGCACACTGAGGTGACCGGATGCTGACTCCTGCCTCCTTGAACAACCTTCCCTCAGGTCGCACTGGCGCCTTCCTGCCCATCAGGGGTGTATAAATAGATTTTAGCTGCACCTATTTTTTTCCCTGAAAGTTGCTGATGGTTTGAGTTGTTCCTTGTCCCGTGCTAGGTCGGGGTACTGTCCCTGTCTCTATCACGGGGGGGCATAGCTTCAGAGCTGGCATGGGAAGGAGAGGCCTTGAGAGTGGGCTGCTGAGTCAGGAATGCACACAGGGCAGGACCATCTGCTGGGCCTTGGCTGAGCTTCCCAAGATGCACAGGAAGTGGCAGAGGAGGTGACCCGGGCATGCAGCTCAGCTGTGAGCATCTGGAGGGCACGAAGACAGCAAGGGCAGCTGTGACGGTGGATCCCGGCTCTGCTACTTATACACTGGCTGGGCTTTGGCAGACTCTTTGCATCTCAACTTTCTCATCTACAAAATGGGGAGAATCATATTTCCCTGTTAGGAGGGCCTTAAAAAGGTGTCAAGTCCTAAATTTGCACTAGCAGCAGAGCAAGGGCTGGCCAGCAGGTGGCACAACGTGGGGGAAGCAACCCAACTACCAAGCCAAACTGTGTGGGTTCCAAACTTGACTTTGTCACTTACTAGCTGCATGACCTGATCTGAGGGTGGACAGGGTGTGTACCCTTCTCTTTCTGGTCCTCAGTTTTCTCATTTGTGATAGGATTAGTAATAGTCAAATGTTTGTCCAATTGCCATGAAGATTTAATTGGCTTAATACTTGCAAAACACTTAGGAAAATGTTTGGCACGTAATTTATAAGTGTCCACTAAACACATCACCAGCATCCTTGTTCCCCCTTACACACCCATGCAGCTTTTCTGGTTGGCATTTTGTTCCAGCATCTGGTAAACAAATCCCCCTTGAAACTGTCCTCTCTCCTTCCTTCTGAGAATGGCACCCTAAATCCTTTCTTCTTTTGTGTGACACTAATTCACAGCACCCTCTGGCCTTTCTTTTTTCCAGTGTTGTGGCCCCTTCTCTACCCACACAAGCAGAAACCCGCACCCAAACTCTAGTCTGCAGCCCAGGACTCAGCTGAGACATCCTGAGGATTAGCGCTCCGTACACCTGTCCACTGTGTTTCCTGATCTGCAGGATTCCATTCATTCAGTCGCTCACACGTCCATTTATCAAGCACTCTGGGGTACTTGCCTGGCCCCAAGTACAGTGTTAGGTCTGGGTGCCACAGAACCAACAGCCAGGCTCTCTGCTTTCTTTTTTTTCTTTTTTGTACCGAGGATTGAACTTACAACCTCATGCTTGCCAAGCAGGTGCTGTGCAGCTGAGCTATGTCCCAGGCCCTAAGCTCTCTGCTTTCAAGAGGCTCACAGACCAGGAGGTAGGAAAGCAAGAAAACTGATCATTAAGTAGCTCTAATACGCTGCGTGATAAGGAATGACTGGGGGTGGTAGAGCTCAATCATAGAGTGTTTGCTTCACGGGCATAAGGTCCTGAGCACAAACCTTGACATATACACACACAAAACGCTGGGTCCCCATCATGACGAAGAAAGGTCCTTAGTTCAGTTTGGGGGCTGGATACAGACTCCAGGAGGAGCTGACATCTCCTGCCAAGGGCAGGTCCCATTCACATGGGTGCCACTGGCCCTGCTCTTGCTGCTCTGGCCTCAAAGGTACTTGGCCAGGTCGGGCTGCAGGCTTAGCCCAGTATGATTCTGCCTGTTCTAGTCCGCACCCTCGCAGCTACTCCTCAGCTCTCATTCCATGCTCCGCTCTGTCACATCTTGGCTTATACACAGGAAGTCTCTTCCTTTCTTTTCTTTTCCTTATTTTTGGTTTTTTAAGGGTCTCAATGTGTAGTTCAGGCTGGCCTTGAACTTACCTTGTAGCCCAGGCTGGCTTTGAACTTGTGATCCTCCTGCCTCAGCCTCCCAATTGCTGGGATTATAGGTTTGTGCCACCATGTGTGGCTGTAATTACCTGCTTTTAGATTTTAGTGTGATTATGACTTCCTCTTGATAGCCTTTGCTGACCTCTCTGATTAGGTCAAATTCCCCCATTACAGATGCTCTTGGAACTATGTCCTTTATTTCATCATCTGGTCACACGTGTTCTGTGATTATCTAATTTTCATCTCTCTATGGACCAAAAACAGGTTGCAAAAGTAAATGAATGAATCAATGATAAATGGAAAAGGCAGAAAAATGTGTACATTAGCCAGGTGTGGTAGTGTACTCCTGTAATCTCAGCACTTAGGAGGCTGAGCCAGGCAGATCATTGCAAGTTCGAGACCTGTCTGGGCTACAAAGTGAGCCCAAGACCAGCCTGGACCACATAGTGAGACCCTGTCTCAAAAAGGCTAAAAAAAAGTGTGCACTAATCTTGAGAGACTATAAAAATTACTACTGCCTTAAGTAATTTATAATAGTCACTCTGTGTGTGTGTGTGTGTGTGTGTGTGTGTGTGGCACTGTGGATTGAACCCAGTCATACTGAACCATGACCCAAACCCTTTTTTTTTTCTTTTGAGACAGACTGGTCTTGAGCTCACTATGTAGCCCAGGCTATCCTCAAACTCACAGTGATCCTCCTGTCTCAGCCTCCTGATTGCTAGGATTACAGGTGGATATCACCACACCGAGGTGTTTTTTTTTGAGCCAGGGTCTCACTAAATTGCTAAATTACCCAGGTTGGGGTCAAACTTGAGGCTCTTCCTTAGCCTCAGGCTCCTAGAGTGCTGGAGTTACAGGTATGCATCACCATACCTAGGTATAATTTTATTTTTTTTGGTTCTTTGAGACAAGGTCTTGCTGTATAGTCCAGACTGGCTTTGAACTCACTGTGTAGATCAGGGTGGATTCAAACTCATGGCAATTGCTTCCAGACGACTGGCTATCGGTGTGTGCCTAGATTATTTTTTTAAATAACTACTATATAATTTGCTGTCCACCATATCATTGCAAGGGGTTCATTTGTTCATTTATTCACCCAACATGTATTCATTAAGCACCAGCTTAGGGTGAGGCACAGTTCCCAGCACTGAGATGAGAAGATAGTGAAACTTACACTGCCCTTTGGAGCTTATGTTTGGAGGCAGAAGACAGAGAAAAAGACACAAGGCAGCGTGTAAGAAATCACAAGTGCTGAAAAGCAAGGGTTGTCACAGACCCCATCCCCTAATTCAGGAGGGGTCTTCGGAGGTCGTCTTGCCCTCTGGAAGCTCACAATGGGATAATGACATTGGTCAAGAAAACAGGAAACCTTGTTGGAAACATCCAGCTGGTGTGCCAGGCTTGGGTGGCTTTGAAATGACTCCCAGCACGGGCTGAGGAATCTCTTGTTGGGACCAAACGCCCAAGGGCAGCAGACAGGCTGGGCTGGGAGACAACAGGACACCCGAGCTCCCGGCTGGCGGTGGATAAGGGCATGGCTGTTGGCCGGCACCGGTGCCCTTCTCAGCTGATCAGAGTGCTGCTGTGTCGGCTGAGGACCCCTGGGGCCTGACTTGCTGGCAGCCAGGAGCGGGAAGAGAAGGGGGAGCTGGCGCATTGCTGTGGCTGTCATCCTCGAAGCTGGTGAAACTAGAGGAGCTGGGCTGAGGACAGCTCATGCCTCTGCTCTCTGTCCTGGGGTGAACTTTTGGCTTCTGATCTCTGCTGCTCTGAGTGGGGGGCCATGGAGTCAGGAGAGGGCTCCCTAGAGAGAACAGGTTAATGGAGTGGAGCCGGAATGAGAGGGGAGGAGCCTCGCCCTCGGATCTGATGGAATGATGTATGGGGCACTATCCTTCATGGGCTCAAAATCACACCTGCCAGCTCCTTGGTCCAATCAACAGATGCTTATTACACTCCTACTATGTGCCACAGTTGTGTGTGCTGGGTGCTCAGGACACAGCAGTGAATGAACCATGACCCCTCAGATCCCATAGATCATTTGTTCCTCCTAGAGCATTTGTCAGGATCTCAGGTGACACTTGTTACTATCCTGGGACTCGCATGAGAGCAATACTCTCTGCTATTGTTTGGATATTGTCTGTCACCCAAAGGTTCATGTGCGCCAAGCCTGGTCCCAGTGTGACAGTATGAGGTAGAGAAACCTTCAGAGGTTGGGGCCTAGGTCAATGTGATTAGGTATTTGCCCTTGTGAATGGATTAAAGCTGGTCTTATGGAGAGGCTTGTGTCTTGAGAAAATGAATTAGTTCTCCAAAGAATGAGTTGTTTTAAGTCAAGGCCACTCCACCTATGGCTGGCTCCATTTCCATTTCTCTGCCATATTATGACACAACCAAGGAGACCTTGCCAGGATACCAGCAATCATGCTATTTGGACCCTCCAGCCACCAGAATTGTGAACCAAATCAGCCTTCTTTATAAGTTACCCAGCCTCGGGTATTTGGTTCTAGCAACACTAACTGGATTGTGGGACTGTTGTTCCCATTTAATGGGTGAGAAAGCAGGGAGAGAGAGAGGTTAAGTAATTGGCTTGAGGGAAAGCCAGGTACAACTATCCCCCTCTAGTCCTATTTAATCCTTTCACTGGTCCCCACCACCACCAAGGGGAATCATAGTACTGACATTTTTATTGATTTTAAAATTCATGATTACTTTTTAAAAATTCTGTTTTTACACTTCCATAAATAAACATTTATTTTTATGTGTCGAAGTGCTTCTGAAGATAGCGTGGTACATGGATTGTGACTGGGCTCAGTGTGCCTGTGGGGACACTGTCACCAGGGACTCTCCACCACCATCTTGTCCCTCCTCCATGTATTGGTTTTTAAGCATTCGTCCTAACCACTAGAGCCTGATCACAATTCTTGAGGGCTTCCCAGAAGCCCTGTGCTTGTTCTCCTCACTTGCTATTTCACTTTTAGCACCTTCTTGTTGAATGGAAACAACACTCTTGACAGACAAGGAGATGGATCCAAGGCCTATTTAAAGTTCTTGCCTTCACCACACTCGTCACACCCTGATGCCTGTCCCAGCAAGCCCTGCTCAGAGGGCCTTTCCGGCTGGCCACAAACACGGCTTCATGTGCGGTTACACATAAACTCCTCTAGGGACAGAGACACAGCTTGCACTCCTGCATCTCCAAGTGCCGCAGAGCACGCTGTTCCCCATTTAGGCGCTCAATAAACCCTAATTGATTAGTTGATTGGGAACAACAACCATCTAGTCAGAGTGCTTGGAAAGATAATCTCCCAGAGGCAGCCAGCCAGGGAAAGGCTCAGGGGACAGGTGAGTTCAAATCAATGTGCTTGCTCATTCCCAAGGCAAAGTTTAAAGTGAATGACAAGCATTATTTTAGGACAGTACAAAACTGCAGACAGGAGCTTATGGACCACAGATGTCTACCTTCCGCCAAGGCTGGGAAGCGGCTGGTGGCCAAGTGTCTCCCATGTGGAGCAATCTGGCTCCTTCTGGCTCCTGATTCTCCTTCCCTGCCTCTCCCTTCGCCTCATCCACCCTCCTTTTGGGTGACAGTCAGTTGTCATCTCAAGGAGAGGAGCTGTGAACCAGCACTGGATCAAGTACCTTCATCAGAGTCATAGGACAAAAAAATATATAAAATCCTAGAAGGCGCTCACAGATACGTCAATCAGAAGATGAGTTGTTGTGAGCCAAATTAAATCTCTCTGTAGGAAAGAAGCAGAGTTGTTTCTTAGGGTGCTTAGTGCCCAGGCAAAGGCAGAAACAATGAGATATTCCCACAAAGTTGCCATCTGGTCCCACTAGTCAGCAGGCCAGAGGCCCTGGGGGAACAGATTGAGTGAAAGTCAGCAAAATAGCGCCTAATACCACTTTGTTTTCACTTCTAAAGGGATCCAGAGAAAAAGTTTAGCCCCTCGGTGTTAAGGGGTCTGGCTTCTGCCTCCTGCCTTGACCCTTGGCTTTGGTTCACCAGGTCAGACTGTCACAGGGGCCGCTGGTGGGAAAGGTAGGGGAGGTGGGCACCAGCTGACCTGGGCTAGCTCCCTCTGAAGAACCTGGGGAGCCTCCTGCAGAAAAGGATGGCAGTGAAGTCAGAGTATTCCCAATCGGATTAGGCCTGCGTATCCCAGGAGATTATATCTATCTATCATCTATCATCTATCTCTGAAAGATGAAAGGATTTGGAACCTTGTAAGAAGGACTTAGGGATTTAGTTTGGGGCCTTCTCCTGCTGAAGTTCCCTTCAGCTTTCAGCAGCATTAACTCAAGACTCGGAAACAGATGAAGAAGGTGCTGGGCATAGATTGTAATAGGCAGGGAATCCTGGAGGAGGCATGAGGGATAGACAGACAGGAGATAACGGCTTAAGACATGAGCAGCATCTCATGAAGCGTAGAAAGGGAGAGTTGAGGGCTAAAGATGTGCTCACAGGAGATGGTATGTTGCTTAAAAAGACATAGGGCAAATTGGGTATAGTGATACAGCTAGTCAGGAGGCTGAGGCAGAAAGGCCTGAAGTTCAACTTTGCCACATTCTATCCCAAAATAAAACCAAAAAAGTCCCGGGGATGCACTTCCATGTTAGAGTGCTTACCTAGCATGAATGAGGTCCTAGGTTCAATCTCAGCATGAAAAACAGATGAGTTGTGTAGCCAGAACTGGGATTATCAGAGCGCAGAAGCTTTTCACTGATGTACACAGAGGGAAGAGGAGAGTTAGTTGTAAGTTAGAGACCCAACTCAGATAAACCAAAAAAGAACTTATTGGAAAGCCATGAGGAATACACCATAGAGTCAAAGGAAAGGCTGTAGAACAAATTGAGATGACAGGAATCCAAACACCTGCAATGATTTGGGGAGCAGGAATTATTGGGTGACCCATTTAGGCTGTATTGACCTTTGCTCTGAGGTTCAAATAAAAGGGAAAGATGCTGTTAGCTCTGGTTTGGGTCAGGAATCCATCCAGGGCCTGGGACAAGAACCCCCCAAGACCAGGTCCAGTAGGACAGGAGTCATTCTGTGGGGCAGGAACTAAGTTGCAGTTAGTAAGGGTGTCCCAAGCTCCCACCATCTAGGGTTATTAGTGCATCTTGGTTTGCCCAGCCTGGTCACTAAAAGTTCCCTGTCCCATGAAGCCCCTGAGTCTCAGGCAAACTGGGATGGCAGGTCACACACAAACCAGCAGGGCAGTGGGCCAGAGCTGACCAGTGAAAAGTCTCCCAACCCACAAGTCTTTTAATAACATGGGCATCTAAGATTCTATCTCAAGATGTTTACTGTGCCAAGCAGAAATGGAGCATCCCCTCTGGTTCCTTCACTGTAGTTTTGTCCTCAGCCTAGAGTTGGGGGCAGGGTATGCTCTCAGGAAATTAAACCAAACAGACTACATTTGAACTAATTCTATTGAA
>PVJX010035696.1:0-18153 GCA_004027295.1 Dolichotis patagonum | reverse complement strand
ATACATATGAACTACCAAAGCTGGATCAGGAAGATGTAAAACTGCTGAATAACCCAATTTCTATTACTGAAATTGAAAATGTAATTAAGTCCTTGCCAACAAAGAAGAGTCCAGGCCCAGATGGATTCACTGCAGAATTCTACAAGAAATACAAAGAAGACTTAATTCTGACACTCCTCAAACTCTTCAATGAAATTGAAAGGGAAGCAATTCTTCCTAAGTCATTCCTGGAAGCAAATATTACTCTAGTAGCCAAACTAGAGAAAGACCCAACTAAAAAACAGAACTATAGGGCAATCTCCCTAATGAACAGAGATGTAAAAATTCCCAATAAAATATTAGCAAACAGTATACAGCAAATCATCAAGAAGATTATTCACCCCGACCAAGTGGGATTCATCCCAGGAATGCAGGGATGGTTCAAAATACATAAATCAATAAATGTAATCCACCATATCAATAGAGCCAAAAGTAAGAAGCACATGATCATCTCTGTAGATGCAGAAAAAGCTTTTGATAAGGTCCAACACTCATTCATGATAAGAACCTTACAGAGAATTGGAATAGATGGTCTTTACCTCAAAATGATAAGGGTTATCTGTGACAAACCTACAGCCAGTGTCATATTAAATGGCCAGAAACTGAACGCCTTTACCTTAAAATCAGGTATAAGACAAGGATGTCCCCTATCACTACTCCTATTCAACATAGTACTGGAAATACTAGCCAGAGCAATTAGACAGGAAAGAGAAATAAAAGGAGTAAAGATAGGAAAAGAGGAAGTTAAATTATCATTATTTGCAGATGACATGATACTTTACATAGAAGACCTCCAAAACTCCATTGAAAAACTCCTAGATTCAATAAATAAATTCAGCAATGTAGCTGGATACAAAGTCAATACTCAAAAATCAATAGCATTCCTATACATTAACAACAAAAATACTGACAGAGAAGTAAGAGAAGCCACATCGTTCATACTAGCATCTAGAAAAATGAAATACTTAGGAATTAATCTCACGAAAGATATAAAACAGCTATATAAGGAAAATTATAACACCCTGAAAAGGAAATCGAAGAGGACGTCAGAAAATGGAAAGACATCCCCTGTTCATGGATAGGAAGAACAAACATTGTGAAAATGGCCATTCTCCCAAAATTGCTATACAGATTCAATGCAATCCCAATCAAAATACCACTAACATACCTCATAGATCTAGAGAAATCGCTCCTAAAATTCATCTGGAACCAGAAGAGACCTAGAATAGCAAAGGCAATTCCAAGCAGCAAAGGCAAGGCAGGAGGCATCACAATCCCTGATTTGAAATTATACTACAAAGCTACAGTAATAAAATCAACATGATACTGGAATAAAAACAGACCTGAAGATCAATGGAATAGATTGGAAGATACAACCACAACAACAAACTCACTCAACCACCTTATCTTTGATAAAGGGGTCAAACATGTTCTTTGGAAGAACAACAGTCTCTTTAACAAATGGTGCTGAAAAAATTGGCTATCCATATGCAGAAGAGAAAACTAGACCCATGCCTATCACCATGTACTAAACTAAAATCTAAATGGATCAAAGAGCTAAATCTTAAAACAGAAACACTAAATCTGTTGGAAGACAAATTAGCTAAAAACTTCGAAGATACAGGGGTGGGTAGAGAATTCATGAACAGGAATTAAACTGCACGAGATATACTTCCCAGAATCAATAACTGGGACCATATCTTATTAAAGAGTTTCTGCATGTCAAAAGTAATTTCCAGCAGAGTGAAAAGAAAACCCACAAATTGGGAAAAAATCTTAATGGATTGTCCCTCAGACAAAGGACTTCTGTCTAGAACTTATAAATAATTAAAAAAAAATCAGACCCTCGAAATTCAAAGACCCAGTCCAAAAATGGGCATCTGAAATGAATACACAATTCTCAGATGAAGAATTACGAATGGCAAATAAATACATGAAAAAATGTTCATCATCATTAGTCATGAGAGAAATGCAAATTAAAACTACACTGAGATTCCATCTCACCCCAGAAAGAATGGCCAGGATAGAAAAAACTACCAACAACAAGTGTTGGAGAGGCTGTGGGGAAAGAGGAACTCTTCTGCACTGTTGGTGGGAGAGTAGACTGGTGCAGCCACTGTGGAGGTCAGTCTGGAGATTCCTCAAAAAGGTGGGTTTGGAAGTCCCATTTGACCCAGCTATTCTGCTTCTAGGCATATTCCCAGAAGAACTCAAAACATCATATCACAGTGATATATATGCACCCATGTTTATTAGCAGCACAATTTGTAATAGCCAGATCTTGGAAACAACCTAAGTGCCCATCAA
The DNA here is from genome assembly GCA_004027295.1 of Dolichotis patagonum. NCBI lineage: Eukaryota > Metazoa > Chordata > Mammalia > Rodentia > Caviidae > Dolichotis > Dolichotis patagonum. The sequence continues at coordinate 15,807 of PVJX010035696.1, read as the reverse complement.
CTGAGGAATGGATAAAAAAGTTGTGGCATTTTTATACAATGGAGTACTACTCAGCTGTAAAGAATGATCACATTGAGATATTTATAAATAAATGGACACTACTTGAGACCATACTCATAAGTGAAATAAACCAAACACACATGTGTAAATACTGTATAGTCTCCCTAGTATGAGAGTTGGTAAAGTATATAAGATTTTATAGTACTCTTGATTCCCCATTTCATTTCTTTGAAGCCTTTCAGTGTTTTCATTCATCAGTTGCAATGGTTTTATTCTGTTTTGTTTGACTTTATCATGTGTAATGGTATGAACAGCAGTTTTGAAGAAAAAAAAACAGTATGGCAGCCATTGCTGATTTAATATCATCTTCCTTAGAAGTCCGACCATGCTTCTACTCTGCTATTACCATCGGTTGTATCATGTTGTATCTTATTGGGATTTTAATGTATGTGATAGTATAAACAAATCTTTTTATTCAAAATGCAATATTATAGTAGCCATTGATCATAGTTATTCGGTTCAGAATGTCCTGTAGTTCTTTCATTCTCTTAAACAGTTTTATACTATTGTGTTATGCTTGATATTATTGTATCTGAAACTATGCTCAACTATAGCAGAGAAAGAGATATTTTGACAGCTACTGTTAATATCCAGTTGCCTTGTTGTAAAGTGTTGTGTTGCTTATGTTGTTCTGTTCTGATCTGCTTTGTTCTCCCCTCTTTTGTTTTATTCTCTTTAAAATAAAAAAGTAATAAGAACTGTAGGAGTAATAAAACCCAAAATGCATAATTGCTACTGTAAAAGAGAGAGCAAAAGAAAAGTGCTCTAAAGGATATAACTGCATGTATGTTTAAGTGTGAAAGATAGATGACCATACTACTGTTTTTGTTAGATTGTTGAGCAGAACTTTTAATAGTCTGTTTGAATGTCTACTTTGTATGGTTTAATTTTGTAAGTTGAACAACTATTTCCAAGAAGACAGTATGTAATTTATCCACTAGTGATTTCTTAGTGGTTTTGTTGTTGTTGTTGTTGTTCTTTTCTTTGTTTCCTTTGGAATTCTGTATTGTTGCTACCCTTTTTTCTGTTTTGTTTGTTTTTTTTTTCTTTCTAAGTAAAATTTTAAAAAAAGTAATTATCACCTTGGCTAAATGGGCAGTGCTTAAAGATGGCATCTTTACAAGAGATTTCTAGCATTTCTAGTTTATATTTCAAAGAGATTTCTAGATTTCTAGTTTATATTTCTCATTGTATTATTACCAGATAATAATGAAATAAAATACAATATAAGGAAGTCAGAGCCTTTAATATTTTATGATGCCCTCCAAATAGTACATACAGAAATTACTTTCTCCTAAAATGTTATATAGACCTTCCAAAGAGTATGTTCTAATTGTTACAACATTTCAGAAACTTGCTTAAAGACATTCAATTCATTTGCCCTTCTTTGATTTGGAAATGCTTAAGTTTTTAAGTTCTTAGATAACTCTAGCGCTTGGTTTAAGAGCTTATGGTCCTTTTTTGGTTAAAACTTGGAAGATATTTAATGCTGGAATTGCACACCTGGACTGATGGCCTGTGGCAGTGATGGCAAACTCTTTGGAGCTTTTAGTGACACCAAGCAGCCTGTTGCAGCCTGTGGGCCATGGGTTTGCCACCACTGCCCTGTGTAAATAGTCTAAAACATTAGGAAGTTAACAAGTTATGTAGTATTTTAATTTGAGGGAAATCTTCCTCAGAATTGTACAGAATTGGACTTATTGAGAATAGTGGCAATATTCTCCTAGATTAAGTGTGGTAAATGTATGGCCTAACACTGCTGTCAAGGGAATAATAGTATTTTAATAGCAATTGCATGTACTGGACGTGTTAACAGGATCATGAAATACCCTGAAGGATATCTAAGTACCGTACTTAACAGTGGAAGCATAATTAAAGTAAATTGTTCTTACCTAATTTAATTAGGGATGGAGCCCTCTGTTAGGAGCATCACTGATCACGAAGATGAGTATCATACAGATTTCTTTTGCGTTCAGAGTGAACACAGACCGAGACTGACTACCGTGCTACTGTCCCGTGTACAACACTGTCCTGTTCCATTGGAGGAAGGCAGGCACCGGCTGAAATGGTGGTTGTTTAAGGTAACAATGAGGAAGTTTAAGGTAGCAAAGTACAATTACGGGTTACTGAGTATTGGATTATAGTGTGTAAGAAGAAAAAGAAGAGCTCTGGTCTACTTAAAAAACTCCTGATTTACCCACTATAGGATTAAAGTGTCATTGTCTGTTTGTCACTGTCATCATCATCATTATGAAAAAGCCCCCTCTTGTGTTGTCAGATGTTCCGGATGTTTCTTCAAAAGCATTTTCCTGCGCAGCTGACTCTGACTCATGGCCTTAGAAATCAGTGTGAGTGGAGGTGAGATCCTAGGTTAGAGACCTGTGGCTCTTCCCAAGTTCCCCTTCCCATGGTTGTTCACTTTTACACACATGCATGCCACTGGCACCCAAACAGCATGATGTGTGCAAAATAGTTATCATGATGGAAAAAGTAGTTCAGTCTATATCCCAGGGACCATGCCTGTATGGACAGAAGTCCTCTCTTTTTCAAGGTTTCAGTTACCCAGGGTTCATTGCAGCTCCCAAATATGGTAGAGTAGCATCAGATATTTTGAGAGATCACATTTATGTAATTTTTATTGTAGAATATTTTAATTGCTCCATTTTAAAAATTATCATCGTTAGCCTCTTACTGTGCCTAATTTAAAACTAAACTTTATCAAAGTATGTAAGTACAGGACGAAATGCATATCCACAGTCTCAGGCATCTCTATGAATCTTGGAAAGTATCTTCCGTGGATAAAGGGGACTACTGTGTACAGAGAAAGCAGTTTACTTCAGAAGTAGTATCTGGTTGTCATAGTTACTTGCTTGTTCCTGAGACAAAATACTCAACACCTAAGATTAAAGGAAGGAAGGTTTATTTTGCTTCACAGTTTGTAGAGGTTTCAGTCCATAGTCATCTGGCTCCACGGCAGGGTGGCATGGCAGAGGGGCATCACAGAGGAGAAACAGTCCATGCCAGAGCAGGACAGGCAGAAGGTAGCCGGCAGTGAAGCAGAAAGCAACAAGCAACAAGGGCCAGTAGTAGTCCTCTTTCTGTTCCTTATATTCTATCTAGGCCACCCACGCTTTGGGTGGTACCACTAACACCCATTGTGGGCATCCTTCATCTTAGCATCACACCATGCATCAATCCTAGCATCACTTTCTTAACCTCAGCATCACACACTCTGTATTCCAACCATTTTCAAAAAGCTCCACCCATGACTGCAAGATTGCTTTGGGGAGACATCTAGGTATAAACCATAACAGTGATCATGGTTCCTGTGGTAATAAATGTCACGCAAAAATGTATGGATATACGTTTTATTTTAGTAATATTTATTGCATTTTATTATTTAAATATGGCTTACTGTTTTCACAGTTGAAGCATGAAATTAATGCAAATTGTTCAGGATGCCACCATTCAAAAATAGCCCTTCTAACTTTAGAGTATAAGGACTTCAGGTTTCTCCTGTTTTCTTTTGTTTGCATGATTTTATAGAAAGTACCCACAGTACTAATTTTTTAAGTTAGCATTACATCTCAAACATCTTTTTCCAATAAATTATATTCAGAATTTAATATTTAATGTGCATTTTTTCATTACTAGAATGAACCAAAATACATTTTATACTATAAATCTGGTGAAAATATCTAGGAAGCCTGCTTATTCTTTGTTTATCTATTTAAAAGTTATAAATTGAATGAGAAAACTGTTAAATAAAATATGACCTATTCTACTTTGACAGCTACTGTTGCAATGGAAAATTTTGAGAAATATATAAAGTTATGATTTTTACATAAGTGAAAGTCGTAAGATCAAATCACGTATTTTATTATTCTGCACTATTACTATATTCAGAAAAATGGCCTGTGATACAATTAAATATTGATTTAATAAACAGTCTATATAAACATTCTGGAATTTTATTTTACCAGTTCAGAAACTAGACTGAATAAATTATTTTCTTGCTCCGTATGTTTGTATATATGTATGTATGTATGGTTTTGTTTTGTTTTTGAGATAAGATCTTTATACAGTTTAGATTGGCCTTGAATTCAATATGTAGCCCAGGCTGACATCAAACTCTTGGTGTTCCTCCTGCCTCAGCCTCCCAGGTGCTGGAATTAGAGATGTGCACCACTGTATTTGGCTTTCTTGCTCCTTTTTTAGTACTTTGGTTGGTTATTAAATCTTCACTATATATAGATAGTATCATTTCCTATATAAGAACTTTGTGTGGTGTGTTGTTTTAACATTTCAAAGTTTAACTTGATTATTTATCTGAAGATGTTTTTACTCTTTAACCTTTTTTTTTCTGAATTCTGCTTTGATAATTTCTATTTCTAAAACAGTCTTCAGCCTCATTCTCATTAAGGATTAAAAATGATGGAAGCATTTCCAAAGTATGCAAAATATAAATACATTGTCATCAAAATATAAAAAATAAATTTTAAAATTCAGAATTATTGTCTCTGAAAATATTTCAGAATACTCAGATAAAAAGACAATACAGAGCTCAATTCATAATATCAATTTTTTTATTTTAAGGAGAAAAAAACAGTTTCAAAACAAGATAATAGGAGAGTAACAATAATTAATACATTGTGTATTATTATCCCAAAAGTAGTTACTCAGAGTACAAGATATAGGCATGAAGTATTGTCCACACCATATTAGCACAACCTACCTTTTCAATGGACTAAGAGAAACTAACAGTATAGCTATCTTGACTATGTAGTATATATATATGTTTCCTTTTCCTTTCCTTCCTTTCTCATTTCCCCCATCACAGTTTTTTTCTTTTGAACAATTTCTTCCCAATTCATGATATCTGTGATGCATTTTGGATCCTATTTACTCACTCAGCTTCTCAGATTAGTGGGACTACATTGTGTTTACACTTGTGGGTCTGATATATTTTACTTATAAGTATGGTCTCTAGTTGCATCCCCTAACCTATAAAAATCTCAGGTTTATCCATATATATATATCCCCATCCCACATCTGTTTTATTCATTCCTTGGTTGATGGGCATTTGGATTGTTTTCAAGGTTTAACTATTACAAATTGTGCTGCTATACATATGGGTGCACATATATCATTGTGGTATGATGTTTGTAATTCTTTTGGGAAGATACCCAGGTGGGGAATAGCTGGTTCGACCTCTAGGATTAGAGACTCTAGTTTTTTGAGATATCTCCACAGTTTCCACAATGTCTATACTACTACCAACAGTGGAGAAATGTTCCTTTCTCCTCGCTGCCCCTCCAGCATTTGTCATTGGTTGATTTCTTGATGATAGCGATTCTTTCTGGAAATGGGATCTGTGTTGTTTTAATTTGCATTTCTCGAATGACCATTGATGTTGAACAGTTTTTCATATATTGCCATTTGTATTTTTTCATCTGAGAAGTGCATATTTATCTCAGATGCCCATTTTTGGGTTGAGTATTTGAATTTGGGGATGCCTGATTCTTTTCAATTTTTTGTGTGTTCTAAATAGTAGTCCTTTGAGGCACAACTGTCTATAATATCAGCTTTAAAACTATTTTAATGCAGTTATAATGTTAATATTTCAAAATTTAAATTCTCGTTAAACATTTTTATGAAAGGAATTTTTAAAATTTTTAGTATTCACTCTCTAATTGTCCATGTAAAAAGTATAAATCTTGTTACATGCTGTGTCTAGATACCTGCATACACACATGAGAGAATAATGTGAATTTTTAATTTGGCTAATATTCCTTAGCTACCACAGACACTGTTGAGGTCTGGGCTGAGTGTATCTCCGGAATGGAGTCCGCAGCCCGGCCCTGTCCATCTCTGTCCTGCACCTGAAATTGGAAATGAATGAGGAGCTAGGGTGGGGGAAGGAGGAAGGGAAGGAAGGGAAAGGGTTAAAAAAAGATAGTTATACTACTAGTTTCTCTTAGTTCATTGAAAAAAGACGTTTATGCTAATATTGTGTGGAGACTTTGTATGCTCATGTTATACTCTGGCTACTTTGAAGATAACAATAGGAAATGTATTCATTGTTATTCTCCTATTATTTTGTTATGAAATTTTGTTTTATTTTTTCCATAAAATAAAGAAATTAAAACTCAAAACTCTCCAATAGCCAATAGCTACAATTGCGTCATCTCTGTCCTGGTAACTTAAATTATCAAATGTAAAACGATTACTACATTTGAAAGATGACTTCCAAGTACTAGAGTTCAACAATTAATTCCCTCTATCTTCAGCCACATTTTAGTATCCTGCCTAAAAACAAGTCCCCTTTTCCCCTCAAGAGTTGACATATTTTTCAAAACAAGTTTTATTGATGTATAACTCTCATATCATAACTATTTAAAATATATCATTGTTTTTCATATAGAGTTATACAATTACCACTACACCGTAATTTTAGAATATTTCATCATCCTCAAAAATCCATTTTGTTTCACTAGGGAAAGGAGAAAAGAAACAGGGAAAAAAGATTATATGTATTTCTGTATACATTTATATGTGTGTGTATGTGCATATACAAGATAGATAACTGTACTACTAATCTCTGTTAGATCATCAAAAAGAACAGTTTATGTTTTCCTTGTTTGATTTTTTTAATGCTTAAATCTTGTAATCTGAACTACTACTTTTGTTTTTTGTGTTTTTTTGGTTTTTTTGGCCATACTGGGGATCGAACTCAACGACCTTGCACTTGCCAGGCAGGCGCTTATGCCGCTGAGCTAAATCCCCAGCCTGAACAACTACTGTTAATATGCAATATATGCAATATATTATGTGAAATATATTAACTAGTGCTACTTTTTATTTTTTTTTGAAATTTTATTGTGTTTTTATCCTTTTCTTTGTTTTCAAAACTTAAGAAAAGGCTCTCTGTCCATTAGCTCACCCCCCAACCCTGAAAACCTTAAAAACATGTTATCTGAGTCGATTGGCTTATACTAGGCATTTCATATAAATGGAATCATGTATGGTCTTTTATGACTCTCTTCTACCTTAGCATTTTTGAGGCTTAGTTATATCATACATTAGTATTTCATTCTTTTTATTGCTGAGTAGCATTCTGTTGCATGGATATACTACATTTATATATAGATTCACACTGATAAATGTGGATACATATATACTTTTGGGGTGTTACAAGTAAGTTGCAATGAAACTACATGAAATTTTGTGTAAGTATATATTTTTATTTCTATTGGGTAGATAACGATAAGAGGAATGGGTAAGTCGTATGGGAAGTGCATGTTTAACATTTAACTGGTGACCTATTTTTCAGTCATTGCAGCGGTTTACATTTGTATCAGCAATGAACGATGCTTCTAATTTTTCGATGTCCTTGTCCACTTATAATTGTCATTTTTATTACCATCATCTAATCTTCCAATCTGCTGATTATTTCTTTAATTTCTTGATGATATTCTCTGAAGCATAAACTTTTTTAAAGTTTTGGTGAAGTACATTTATTATTTTTTCTTAAAAGAAAAGAAATGGCACTAGTGCCCTGCTCCCTCTGTCATTCCAGTGTCATCTGTGCCACCTTCCCTGCAGCAGCAGATTTGTCACAGCAGAGATGAGAGGGCCGCACAGCCTTAGGTAGTCACTATGTGCCATTTATAGAAGAACTTTGCCCCCTTTCTACTCTGGACAGAACATGAAAAAATGCAGGAAAACCAAGGCTTGATCTTCCTGGGAAACCAAACCTTTCATGCCAGCGCTATGGTTTAAACAAGTGTCCCCCAGGCCTGTGTGTTGAAGGCCTGGTCACCAGCCCACATGCTCTTGGGAAGTGGTGGAACCCCCAGGAGGTGGGGTCCTGTAGAAGACAGTCTAATAGAAGTTAGGTGATGAGAGGATGCTCTTGAGGGAAATCCTGGGGGCCCCAGCCCTTCCTCGTTTCACTTGTTTGCCATGATATAAGCAGTTTCCCCCACCTTGTGCTCCTACAGTGGCCGTCTGCTTCACCACAGCCCCAGCAATGGGGCCAACCTGACTAAACCTCCAAAACCAAACCAGAGTAGACATTGCCTCTGTTTAAGTTATCGCAGGTATATCACAGTAATGGAGAACTAACATGGTAATGATTACACTTGATTTGTGCCAAAACAAAGGATTGGAAAACTTGAGTTTGCTTTTGTCTTACTGTCCTATCAGGAACGTGCTCTGGCGCCTCTGATGCAGTGGCCACCTCTGTGTTGGCAGCACCGCAACCCACAAACCTACCCTGCATTGTGGTGCTTTCATTTCAGGGTTATGGTGTTGGTGACCAGAGGAGACAGATGCTTAGAGCTAGAGGTCCAGCCATGCCCACGCTGAGGCCAGGACTCTGCATGGCCTTGTATCCTGTGTGTTTGTGATTTGCAAGGACATCTGATGCAGTTGGAAGGAAGAGTAGCCCTCGTCGAGTTTGCTAAATCACCTGTTTTTTTTTTTTTTTTTTTTTTTTTTGGTACCGGGGATCGAACTCACGACCTCATGCTTGCCAGGCAGGCACTTAAGCCACTGAGCTAAATCCCCGGCCCCTATCACCTGTTTTTTAATCCAACTGGCCGCGTGACATTATTGTGTGCCCCTTGTCGTGGAGACATATGCTGAAAAATAGTGCCAAGAGATGGATATGGATATTGGATTTGCAGTTTTTCAGAATGTAATGGAGAAACTTCCTCATTTCAGTTATTTGAAAGCATTTTAAAGGTATCTGGATTTAGCATACTTAACAAGTAAGAACATAGTGTAGTAACTCATTGTCAGTGGTATGCTTACCTCAGTATTGCTGAGTTGACATCAAATACATGGTTTCAGGCCACTGAAAGGTATCAAAAGTAGCTGTAACATAACAGAATATGAATATTGAATACCCAGATTTTGGTATTATACTCCCTATGTCAGTGAGCCAGGCACCTTGTGTATACCCAGAGAAATGCTCAGGTTTTCACTTTGAGAAATAATCTATGAGTTTTTGCTGCCTGAAGGTATAAAAGAAATTATAAAAAAGGATTCAAATTAGTAGTTGAGAAAAATATGAAACTCATTGACTTTAGCAGTAAGAGCTATAGAAGAACTGAATGGGCTATAATGTACAAATAAGGAAATAGTCTCAGGTGTTAATTTGCATTGTATAATGGGGTTTTGATATTACATTTATTGCCGTTACCACTAATAACCACCACCCCTATGTTTTATGCTTTTGATTGTATACCAAATCTCTCAGCTATGCAGTCTCATTAAGATCACATGTAAATGTGTGAGAGAGTGCAGAAAAACTGCATTTCAAAATAGTGAAGTCACTTGTCCAAAGTCAGAAAGCTTTCATGTGGCCAAAATTAGGTTTTTTTTTGTACCTCATTTGCCATGTTCTTTCTGTGATTCCAAAGCTTTCTTTATAAATAAGATAATGCACAGCGTTTGTATGTTGCGTGCAAAACTAGGCTAGATGAGTAGTTTAACACTGATCCCAAAGGTTAATAGTTTAATAGTCAGGGGTGAAATCCAACATATGATTTATGGCTTTAATATTAATGAGAACTTCTAAATTTCCTAAGATACGGACTGAGTTGAACTGGGGGGATTGAAAGCATACACATAAAGGTGTATATTACTTAGCTCAAAGCAGTTTTAAATACTGCTCAGATCTTACATCTGCACAACGCTGTCTCTGAAGGGTGAGGGCAGTTGAGGGGTCCACACTAGTCACAGGTAGGAGAAAGAGTGGTTTCTCTGATAAGTCACCCTCCCATTCTTCCAGGACTAGACCACAGAACATAGTCAGCAGTATTAATTCACAATGGAACTGGTTTCTGCAGTCCTTCTAGGTTATTTTAGCAGGTGGCCATGTAAGGAGTCAGCTAAAATCATGCGTGTTCAGCACCAGGCGGTGTTTCAACCATTGCAGTTTCAGAATAAGCTCTGTGCGTTTGGGAGCGGGCATTTCAATGCTAAGAAACCTCAGGTGATCTTAGTTTCTCAGTGGGTCCAGCTGTAAATAATTTTGAAAGCACAATCACTTCGGTTAGCTTGACTTCCTGGCCCAAGGTGTAATAAAACTTAAATATTAACATTCAAGCTGCCTGTTGATGCCTCTAGTTCTGAGACCTGCTGGCTATTAGAGAATGATATGCAAGTCCTCCAAGTTCCTGTCTTATAGGATAAAGTGTATGTTAAAGGTAATCTTTTAATATTATTTTAAAAATTTACTTTGTAACTTTATTTTTAATTTTTATTTTTTTATTGGTACCAGGGATCAAACTCACAACCATGTGCTTGCAAGGCAGGCGCTTGTGTCGCTGAGCTAAATCCCCAGCCCCACTTTGTAACTTTAAAAAATGCAGAAAATAATTTACTTTGTATGTGCACCTGTACTTAAGAGATGTTGGGGTTTTTTGCACTTCCTAAGGGAGGAAAAAAAGAAAATGTAACAAAATTAATTGCATATTTTTTTTTCTTTTTTTTTATTTAAAGAAGAAAAAGAAAGGAAAAAAGACAAAAGTGGGTAGAGGGATTACATAGTTTCTAAGAAAATAGTAACACTAAGAAGTTACTAGTTGATAAGTTACATATTGTCCTCTTAGAAATAGTTGTTCAAGTTACAAAATCACAGAATCAAAGGTGGACAGATACTCAAACATTCACAGTGCAAACCATTCAGTGATCTAATGAAAACTTAGTAATATGGTCATCTGTCTTACACACTTAAACATGCATACAGTTATATCCTTTACAGCACTTTCTAATTGCATATTTTAAGGTGTTTTGTTGAACATTTCTTTCCATTAGTTGTATGTGGTTGCAGTGTAAAAAATATTTCTTAATAAAGGGTATAGGTGGAGGTCAAAGGGTCATATTCTGGGGCATGTACTACAAGTTCCACTGTGAGTTATGTAGTAGCTGGATCATTAGCCTTCCTGATTATTGACAGATTGATCTTGGAAGTAATTGCATCTTGTTTTCAAGGTTCCTTCCTATGTCACACATTCTAGCCATGGGATTTTCTCACAAAGGTTTTAATTGCAGTGATTTTAGCTTGCTTTTCCCAATTGCTAGTTAATCTCAGAACAAGTCAATTCTGAGTTCTGGAAATAAGTGGGGAAGATGTTTACATTTTTTTTATTTTAGCACAGTGTTGAACACTCATAAAAATTTAATGAAACAGATAAAAAGTAGAAGCTACAATTCTTACTGCTGGATAGGGAAAAAGAAAAGAATGAAAATGAAAAAATCTGATATTTTGATTATCAATGTTAAGGACTTCAGTCTTAGAGAATAGAATTGATTCTTTCTGCCATCTGGCATATGATAAACTATACATGGGATGGAGGGTGAAAATACAGATGCCCTTGGCGGCCCTTAGTTGTATAGAATTGAGGGAACTGTGCCGGCTGTACCATGTTTGCAACCCACCGTGTAGGATGGTTCTTGCTTTTATTCTCTCACCCAGTTTTCTCCTGTCACAGTGCCTACTTAACTTATCTCTTCTTTTCCATCCTTGATACTTGTGCAGATGCAGAGGTCTAACAGAGATGGTGCATGGTGGGATGTGATGGCCAGATGGGTCCTGCAGAGGATGAGGGCTGTCCAAAAGGGCAGCTACAACTCAGCTCTAGGCGGCTTTTGTGGGAATTTAATCATTGGTAGATATTTGCATGCATTTCCCAAGTTAAAGCAGATATATCATTAAAAACCAGTTAAGGTTTTGAATTTCTTGATTTAGTTTTTAAAATACTGAGTCATACTTTTACAAACACAGTTTGGGCCAAACAAATCATATTTGAATTTAACCTGTGGGCCAGTGGTTTGCAGTTTATGTGAAGGTAACAGAATTGTGAAACAGCTAAACTACTTAAAATGATGATTAAAGTTGATTCCTTGTGACCTACTTTGTCATTGTACTTGTTTTCTCCTTGGTGCATAACTGGATCTTGAAGGAGCTATAAAATACCAAACGGTGTTCATTTATCTTTGTTCCTTAGCCTCTAACACAGTGCTTGTTGCATAGGTAGCTCCCAATAAAGTGTTCATCAAAGGAATGAATAAATGAGTGATAAAAGTATATAGCCCCTATATTACTTTAAAATTGAAAATCTTAAAAGTCAAAAATTGCAGTTACTATTGGGTGGTTTTATATTATTTTCTTAGAACTAATAGCAGAAGGAAAATTTTTGCTGTACAAGACTCTTCCACCTGTCACACTTTGACAGTTTTACTGTTCACCAGAATCCACAGAACTAATTCATGATTTATACAGAGAACTGAGCACATTAATAGATTAGTCAGTAGAATGAATAATAAATAGCAAAGCTACGTATACAAAGAAAATATGCATAGGTCTTGGAAAATCATATAATGAGGTTTGCTGCATCTGGAGTCTTTGCTTCCCAAGGGGAAATGTGAGGACTGAGTGATAATCTTTCAGTCATAAAAGGAGAAAATGAGGTTCCATATGGACATTTGATGAAGCCTAGGAAATTACAGTGCTGAGGAAATTCTAGAACAATTAACACGTCTGTACTTAGCCCAGTAGGCAGCTGGATTGGATTGGCAGCAGTAGAATGTTATTGAAAATGCTGTTACTGAGTGGGTTGGAATTTGAGTCACAGTCCTTTCCAACACTGGTAGTCAGAACCATCAGGATATCACTTTGAAGTTTCTAAAAAATAAAGCCAGAGCTGTCCTCAGTTCTCCTTTCTCCCTGATCTCCAAAGTCTCAGCTGAGGATGTTACCATCTACCTGATCAGCATCAGCCAGTTTGGCCTTTTGACTTACTTTCCTCCTCCTTTTTACCACGGAGGTGTGGTTCTGATCGCTGGGAACCCACCCTGCCATATATCTCTGGGCTTTTGTGATGTCTCTCAGGGCTTGTTTGAGCAGCTTTTGTATTGGGAGTTTCCAGTCTCAAACTTAGCATCACTGCCATCCTTTCTATCTCTTGTGTTTTCCACTGTAGGAAAACTCTTCAGATGCCCCTGAGGACAGCATGATGAAGCAACCTCAATGTCTTTCTTAATTATGCTACAGCTTAGATTTTAGATGTTTCTCAAAGACCCATTTGTTCAAGGCTTGGTCCCCAGCCCTGGATCCTATTGGGATGGAATCCTTAAGAGATGGGTGCTAATGAGAGGTCTTCCAGTCACTGGCGGTGTGCCTTAGAAGCGGGTAGTGGGACTCCCGTCCATTTCTTCTTCTTCACTTCTCAGCTGTGTTGTGATTGCTTTTGCTCCACATGTGTTCCTGCCATGATGTTTTGTCTTGCCAAAGGCCCCAAAGCAGTGGAGCTAACCAAGCATTGGACCTTCCTGATCATGAACTGGAGTCTTTAAAACTGTGAGCCCAAAATAACTCTTTTCTCATGTAAGTTGATTACTTCAGGTGTTTCCTGTAGCAATGTAAAGCTAACACCCTTACTTTTTCTTAATATTATATTAGTGTCTACCAAGTGCTTTCCCTCATTGAATCTTTACCACAACCCCATAGGCAAAGTATTATTAATTTCAATTTTAGTGATGAGGAAACCGAGGCACAGTATCGTCTTTATTATCTTCACCGTGTTAAAACTCAGTTTCTCTTGCTTTCCCTACCAGATCATGTCAATGGACATGAATAAACCTACTCTGCTCTCATTGGAGATACTGTATTCTGATGACATGCAAGACGGTACTGACTCAGGCACATGCATCCATGGATCTTATTGTCCACTGTGAGATTCAGAGATGACTTCTAGGGAGAAGTGGTGTTCAGCTCCCTTGAAGGCTCAGGAAACAGTTGGTCAAACAAAATGGGAGCATGTCCAAGAGGAGAGTATAGCATAGCAAAGGCAGGGAGATCGGAGGTTGCCTGTTACCTGAAGAGTACACAGTTTAACACTATTAAACCAATGTGACTTCCAGGAGTGGGATATCATAGAAAGCATGTATATTATATGCTAACAAGCTTGGCCTTCCTTGAATACATAGTCATGGCTTTTGAAAGATTTTAAGCTCAGAACAGATATGGAATGAATTATAATTCAGAAGCAAGTGGTACATTTTCAAGGTTGGGTGGGAAGGAGGATAAGAACCAAGGAGATCAATTACATGACTGGTGTGATAATCTGGGGCAGGATGAGGCGGAACGGATAAAGTCAATAGGAGTATAATAGAAGAGACAAGAGAGAGTGAATGTGAGAAATATTTAGAGGGTAAAATAAGCAAGGATTTTTATAACAACAAAAGACTGAAAATATTTATATGATTGGTGAGGGGATGGCAAATTATATTACATGTATACAAGGGCATATGATTACCTGTTAATAAAGCAGTTTTACTTGAATCGGCATTGGCAAATTTGCAATATATTGAAAGCGAGGTATAAATTTGCAATATATGGGAGAAAGGTACCAAATTATGTATTATGTTGATTGTGACTGTAAAGAAATATGCATAGTCTAACACCAGCAGGTTTTATGGGTTCCCTTTGTGGGGGTGGTTAGGTGGTTGAGGGAAGGCAGGAGGCAGGGCCTTGAGTTTTGTGTGCCCTTTCTCCTTTAGAATTTTGAGTTGTGGGCATATTTGACTTACTGTCTGAATTGGATGTGAGGGCTGATGCAGAGAAATGAGGCCTTTATAGCTCCAGCTCCCCAAATGCAGATGAGGAGCAGACTTACCAGGTGGGCTGTAGGTGGAAGAGTAGGGCGGGAATAACAAGTGAGCTGTACACACTTTTCTCCTGGTGTGTTTAAGTAATTATGGCCAATAAGTCTCATCACAGTGTCTTTTTCATTTGAGATCACCCAAAATATTGTTGCATGATATTTCAACCTACCTGGTCTTTATTTAGGGCAATTTTGAGAGAGTAAGAATTTTAGCCTAGAATCAAGGTAAAATTTAATAGAAAAAATATGCATAGTTCTTTAATCCAGTAGAGAAATTAAACAGGAAATTTCTTTCTCTGCAGGATAGATAGCAACTGCCGGAGCTGGTCCTTTAGCTACAGTGACAGTGAGCAGCCTCCTCTTCAGCCTTCCTAGAATGCACCGGAGTGCCCTTCATGCCTCCCCTGGGGCTGTTTTCCATGGTGAACCCTCAGACGCACCTACTCGGTCTGTCAGTCCACCATGTGGGGCTGTGGTGAATCCCTTAGCAGCTCTAGATGGTCTGCAGTGCACAAGGGGAAGAGCTATGCAAAGTAGTGTCAGCTAGGAGGGTTGAGGAGGGGCTGACTCAGGGCAAAAGCAGCAAGCTGTGTCGGGTCTCGGCTGCAGAATGTCTTTTTGTCAGTGACTTACATGTGCCTGCTCTGACTGCTTGTACTTCCTAAAATTCTGTAAATCACCTCTTTTGGATTAGTAATTTTTAAAGATGCAAGTATCTCTGGGTAGATCACAGGGAGGCATG
Source organism: Dolichotis patagonum (assembly GCA_004027295.1). Lineage (NCBI taxonomy): Eukaryota > Metazoa > Chordata > Mammalia > Rodentia > Caviidae > Dolichotis > Dolichotis patagonum. Next base: position 327 of record PVJX010035696.1, on the reverse strand, counting down.
TTTCATGGTGTGGATGACCTGAATGGGAATGAGGTGGGGAGACAGAGTGGATCAGGGGATTTCTAGGTCTCTTCAGTTCCAGGGCTTATTGGACCAGATTCCTGGCATTGAGATTAAGAAGTCCAGGAGCGAGGCCTTGGGAACTCGTCCAGTTTGGGGAGTGGAGAACTGGGTGGGAGGCCATGGTTCAAGGCACAGAACAACTTGGAGAATACCTGAGAAGCTTTATGTATTTCTAAACGTTTTGTCCAAGCCTGACACTCTTCTTAGGAAAAGGAAAGAAAAATATTAATGGTCAGAACTCAGCAATGATAGTCCACTGTTAAC
>PVJX010035695.1:0-18070 GCA_004027295.1 Dolichotis patagonum | reverse complement strand
CCCTTGTTATTTTTAAGAGATCTGCCCTTTCATGACCCCACATTGCAAGCCTGTGTTCAATTTTTGATAGTCTGTCTTTGGTTTCTTTCAAACAGTTTTGCCAGCTTTCTATCGTGTCTTTAGTTTCCTGATAATCTCTTTGAATTTGCTTCATGAATTCTAGGTTTTTTCTGAATTCTTCATTAAATTTTTCTCTCCATTTGTGTTCCTCCATTCTTCTGTGTCTTCTTGAGAGGTGTCCAGCCCTTCTTTTATTAATCTACTTATCTCTTGTTTAATTTGAATTAATATTTCAGTTTTGGTCCCGCTTATGAGGTCCTGAAGATATCTCTTCATGTCCACTAACGCTGCGTTTGATGTTGCATTTTTGCTGCCCTCAGTCTCTTTTGTATTTACCTCTCCTGGATCAGTGTTCTCAGGGTTGGGGGCTGGGAGTTGTTTCTTATTTCTCCCTTTCGTCATGTTTTTGGTTCCTTCCATATAAGTGTACACTGTAATGCCCAAACCCTTTTCTTGTTGGTTAAGGCTCCTCTAAAGGGCACAGGCTAGGAGCTTTAGCCCTCTTCAATAGGTTATCAGAGATTAGAGTTCACCCACGGGCAGTGTGCGCTAGCTCCTCCCTTCCGGGCCAGTCAACCTTTGCAGGCCTTCACTGGGTCAGTGTGCACTGATCTCAGCGAAGTAATATTGTAGCGACTCACTGGGTCCCCAGCAGGGGCGCAGCCTAGTCCAAGCAGATTCCACCAAACCGTTTGGTGAGGGGAGCAACCAGAAGCCACTTCCTTATGGAGTTAGGACTGTACTGCCCAAATCCAACATGTTGTCCAGTCAGTTTCCCCTTTCCCGTGGGAGGGTCTTATTCCCATCACTCACCGAGAGTTGATGCCATCCCGAGAACTGCAGGGCTCCCCGACCTCTGACTTCAGCGTGGCTGCAGTGGGAATTCAGGGTGCCTCTGGGTGGGTTGAGTGCAGGGCCGGTCCGGGCCAGCTGCATGCAGGGCTGTTCAGCTCTGAGCTCCGGCGGCTCAAGCCAGTCACTTCCATGCAGATTGCTTGTTCAGGTCGGGCAGGAATTCAGGTGGCTCGAGGAGGGTGCTGTGCTCACTGATCTTAGCTTCTCTACTGGTAGTCCCAGGACCTCATATTTGAGCGGTTTTTTGCACTTTAGTTTTTTCCTGGGTTGTAAGAATCCATCTCTATCTGTTTGGGTCTCTCCAGGGTGTTTTATTCTGGCATTTGAGCTGTCTCTCTCAGAGGGTCTGTCTCCTGCTACCTACCAGTCCGCCATCTTGTCTTCCTTGTTCTAGTGTTCTTGATAACTTTTTCTTTTTTCTGATCTCTTTCCATAACTCTATTAATAGATTATTAAACTTTCTGGACCTGGTATTTTTTTTTAATTTTAATTTATTTTTAGTTGACAAATAAAAGTACATACCAAATGCAGTGTGTTGTTTTTTTGTTTGTTTTGTTGTTTTCTTTTGAGACCGGGTCTCCCTGTGTAGTTCAGACTGACCTTTTGTAGCCTACCATTTTGTAGCCTGTACTGGCCTCACCGCAGCCTCTGAGTGCTGGGTCACAGCTGTGTCCCACCAGACCTGGCAGCAGCATGTTGTGTTGAAATACATTTTCTTTCTATTCTATTTTCATGAAGGTTTTTTCTACCTTCATCCTTATATTCAACTGTTATGTTTCAAATACATTAGTATTATTAATATATTAGTATTATGTTGGGTTTTGTTTTTTTGTTTGGTTTGGTTTGGTTTTTGAGACAGTCTTACTATATATTCCAAGCTAGCCTGGATCACCCTCTGTAACCCAGGTTAACCTGAAACCTTTAGTGGTACTCCTGCCTCAACCTCCTAAGTGCTGGAATTATAAGCATGTACCTCCACATCCGACCGCTTTCTTTTTTTTTTTCTTCTGGCACTGGGAATCGAACTCAGAGACTCATGCCAGGCAAGTGCTGTACCCCTGAGCTACATCCCTTTCCCCTATTTGTTACATTTAAGTGTGTTCTCTGATTTTATTTGAAAGCATTTTTTCTCATCCTGTAGAAATAGATTCTCAGCTCTTAGCGGATATTATTGTTAGCTCTTTTAGGTTTTAAATACATGTTGCCAGTTGTTTTTTTGCTTAGAGGCCCATGTTTAGTGTTTACAAAAGCTTAGTATACTCTTTTTTTCTTTTTTCTTTTTACATGAACCCTGAGCCTCATGCATGCTAAGCAAAGGCTCTTCCACTGAGCTATACCCGAACCCTTAAAACTTTATGTTGACACTATTATAAGATCATAATACGGTACCTGTTTTTGGAGAATATCTGAATTTTGATATTTAGAAACAAAGCAGAGTGTAACACTTTCCTTTGAAAACAGGTTTGCTTCCTTACTTTCTCTAAGTAAATGTTCTTTTCTTCCCCCCTAATTAACAGACCATAAACACTGTCTCAGAAGTCATTCGTGGCTGCCAAGTCAACCAGGACTACTTCGCCTCGGTGAACGCCCCTTCAAACCCCCCAAGGTAGGGAAGGGAGCCTAGCGCTCTTCTCGGTGGGAGCACTTAGCTGGGCTTGTGAGTACACGCACAGCTCGCTCTGATTTCAGTTCTGTGTTTGCAACTGGGAATTATCTGACAAGATCAAGACACCAGTATTTGAAGGGTGGCCTTTGGAGGTTAAATGTGGGTGCGGATGTCACCTCCCTGTGCCCCAACCTGGCGAGGCAGGGCATTGCTTCTCCACCTCACCCCGGCTTCTGAGTGAACCACAGCCTCACTGCGGAGGAGGTCCCTGACCTGCTGGCTGTCCGGTCAGGGCTCTTGGCTGGCAGAGTCACAGCTGTTTGAGTCGTTGGGCCAAGGTGCTTCATTCTCCTCCTCCTCTCCGACTGCTTCAGGCCAGCCATCGTGGTGCTGCTAATGTCCATGGTCAACGAAAGGCAGCCGTTCGTTCTGCGCTGTGCTGTTCTCTATTGTTTCCAGTGCTTCTTATACAAAAACCAGAAGGGACAGGGAGAAATTGTGTCAACGCTTCTGCCTTCCACTATTGATGGTAAATCGTTTATTTCTGATGCCTGTTTTAAAAAGTAAATAGTTGTCTTTCGAGCTTTTGATTGAATCTTTGTCTCTATGCTCCAGATTTTATACTTTGTATGCTCATTTAAAAAAATCTCAATTCAAAAAAAAATTTCAGTTTCTTGGCGTAAAGTTAAATTTGGAGGACAGGCTTTGGAGGTAGACCAGGGTTCTTACTGCGGACTTTCCATTTTTCTTGCTTTATCAAGCGATGAGCAGATAATGCTGCCCATCTGTGTGAGGGGATAATAAGTCACTAGACCACTGTGAAAATTACGCAGTTACATAGTTAAGCCCTGACCCTAGCACCGGGCATGGGATAGAGGCACACACAGACAGAAGCTGCAGATGCAGCGATCACCACGCTGAAGACAAACCCTGGTATGAAGTCACACGTGATAGCTTCCTCTGTTATTCTCCTGTCGGTGAGAGCTGCTGTCCTTTCTATGGGTTCTTTAAGTATGTCAGTTTGTCTTTATGAGTAAGAATTATCTGAGGTGAATTTTTTTAATGCGTACCTTTGTTAACTTGAAACTTTTAAGAGTGATTTGGAATTGGTAGTGGGAAGCATAATTTAATTATATTAAATGGGAAGGAGGCATTGAAAATTATTACCATAAAGATTCATTTGCTGTAAATGAAAGTAAGACCCTGGATGTAGAATTTCTTTAGAATGTGTTTTAGAAATGTTGTCAATTAAGGTAATGCTTTTACTGTTAGCAACATCAACTTGATACCTAAGGTGTTAAATTTCTTTGCTACTTTAATTCTAAGACAGCTCTCTGATCATTTTGTTTTGTAAAGCAGACTTTTATTGTTTTGAAATTGTTACTTAATGCTAACAAACAAACATTATATAGTATTTAGTAATGTATTTGTGTGTAGAAAACAACCTTACCTGATTTTCATAGTCAAACTTAACATATTGTTACCATGTTGTCATCTGACTGCCATCTTTGCAGCAACAGGGAACTCGGTCTCAGCGGGGCAGTTGTTGTGCGGAGGTTTGTTTTCTACTGATTCACTGTCCAACTGGTGTGCTGCGGTGGCCCTTGCCCATGCTCTGCAAGAAAATGCTACTCAGAAAGAACAGTTGCTCAGGGTTCAGCTTGCGACGAGCATCGGCAACCCGCCCGTGTCCCTGCTGCAGCAGTGCACCAACATCCTGGCCCAGGTGAGCGAGCGCCCGGCTCCTGTGGGGTGGTGCTGCGGCCGGCCGGGGCCCCAGTGTCGGGCAGACAGGCATGGGCGGGTGGGGGGGAGCACGTCTCTGTGTATCGTTTAATTGTAACTAGCAACCTTTTCTGTAGAGTGGGAACAGTAAATATTTTTATAGCAGTAGTTTTTGCAGATAGTTACAGGATCTATATCATGATGTGAGGACACAGCTTCTGGGCAGAAAAGTATGTTTTAGTGTTTTGGTTTTTACAAAATCATTTATAGTGCTCTTGCATGTCATTTTCATGACTCAGGTCATTTATAAGAAAAGGAAACAACAATGCAGGTTGCATCTGCCTACTTCCTCTGTCTCTTTCCCACGCGGGTTATTAGGGAAGAGAAGGAAAACTGGAGCAGTAGCGCCCTGCAGATGTAATTATAGCACAGATACAGGTGCACAGTTCTGTCTCTGTGAGCTCCCAGTCTTCAGGCTCCTAGTGCATTCAGCTTACCTGGTTACATGCAGAAAAGCGTAACTAAACATCTTCACATTGCTTTAGACTTCCAGTGGAAACAACAAAGTCTCATCGAGGTGTGGCTGCTGGGCATTTGAGAATGTTCCTTACTGTGTGACTTGCCCCATGCACCAGCCTCACTGTGGAGTAGTTCAGAAAGCCACAGACACTCGCAGTCCCTCAGGAGATGAAGATGGGGTTAATCTAATGCAGCCATGTCCATTTGGTCTAGCAGCGAAATTATTCTGCCCACTGTCCCGTAATAATGTGCTGTCTCCTATAGTGTGTAATTTTGCCATGTGTTGAATTTTCCCCCTATTTTAAACTTTTTTTCTTTCTTTTTCTATGATGCTGGAGATTGAGCCCCTTATGCATGCCAAGCATACACTGTGCCACTGAGCCTACACCCCTGGCCCTTGGTCCCTATTCTGTGCTTTTAAAGAAATGTCAGTGCCATCTGTAGAAGTTATAGACGAAAGCTTAAAAATTAATTACATTAAACAGGGAGTTGAAAGTGACTTAAATTGGTTTACTTCAGCTGAAAACTTATTTCTTAGTGATTTAAAAAGCGACGCCTCATTTCTCATACCTTTACTTACCTAATACTCGGCATTCTCATGTTGGTCTGTTTAAAACTCCTTTCTTAGAGCCAAACAGTAGTTAGTGACCTGAGCACCACTACCACAGACACAGACACACTTTAATGTAGAGTGACAGTGGGTGCACAGGCAGAGTCCTCGGGATGGTGGTGTCTTCCCCGTTCTCCATGGTCACAGTGCTGCAGAGTTCCACGTCTTTGTACAGTCAGATCTGTGAACTGTCCTGCCCTGTCCCCGGTTACTGTGTTGGATTTGTAGAGCGGGCCTGTGATTGTTGGAGGGATTTTCTGTGGCTGGGTGTTTGTAAAGTAGCAGTGCTGATGAGTAATTGTTGGTGTGTAATTTGCAGGGGGATAAGATCGACAGACGGGTATGTATTGCTTGGCCAGGCCTAGGCCTTTTCCTCTCACAGCAGGGCTTGTTCTCTATCTTGGGTTTTGCTGATTGGTTTAACTGCTTGTTTGAGGTTGCATTCTACTCACATTGTCGTGTGTAAGTGTATCTGTCCTGAGTGGCTGTCCAGTTTTCCCGTGGGATTCGCAGCGGTGGTTCTAAGCACTTGGGAATGAGACTCTGAAGCCGCAAACCTGTGCTTCCTCCTGGAATGCTGTGCTCTCTGGATTCCTTGGTTTGGAGTTTTGGGTTTTCCCTCAAACTTGCTTCTTGATTTCCCTGAAACCATTTCAAAGGAAGTAAATTTAGGGTGAAGAATTTGTCTGTAGCAAGTGTAGCCAGGATTGTGTAACTTTCCTATTAATTCTAAATGTCCCATAGTAAGTATAATTTTTGCAATTTAAAGATTTTAAATGTTTTATGGACTATGCTTGATATAATCCATATGCTACAATTACCACTGGGGGCTTGATTTTTGCTGTGTGGGGGAGAGTGTTACTTGTGTTTGGTTTGATTTTTTGTTTTTTTTTTTTCTTCGATAAAAAATGCATGTCTCTTAATTCTCATGTTATGTAGAGGTGTTTTTCATTGTTCGGCATGAGAGGTACTTGCAGTCCTGTTAGGAACTGTATCTTCATGTGTGAGCACACATTTCATCATCTAAGAAAACTTCAGTTCCCTTTCTTAGGAAATCCATCCCCAGAGGCCACCATTAGGAAAGGAATCTGACCATCCTGTGCTAGAATCTCATTGTAGTGCTTTTAAACTAGAAGTTTACAATGTCAGCTTTTTATATTTTTACTCACAGTACAAACTATTAAATTTGACATGTACATACGAAGAACGAGAAGGATTTTATTTTAAAAACACAATGGGTAAGACAATACTTTATACTGAAGATTAATTAGATGATTCAGCCTCAAATATTTTATTTGTAGTTTTCTTTCATCCTGTAAAACCTGTGATTTCTAATAAGTAAACCCTTACTACTCTCATAATAATTTCAACCTCCCTTTTTTTTCAAATTCCCTTCATGGTTCACACACCCCAGAAGTGGGGAAGTAGTTTCTCTTCTTTGGCTACTTTATAGCTATGAATTTTAACTTTGTTTTTCCTGGTATGTCATTTATCTTGCAACCTGAATGTTCCCTCAGACTTTTCTTTAATGACTTCTGAGTGACTTTCTAAGTCAGATTTAGAAAGACCTTGCTACATTAAGATTTTAAGAAATGTACATATTTTCATCCCATGATTTTCAAGTTTTGTGTTGTTGTTTAATTCTTCTAATCTTTTCAGTAAACCCTCTAAGATAGATCCACTGTTTTTCTAGATATCTGTCTGGTTAATCCAAGTTTTTATTATTTTTCAGTTTTATTTATTTCTTTATTTTTGAGACGGGGGCTCACTATGTTGCCCAGGCAGTCCTGGGACTCATGGGCATAAGCAGTCCTCCTACCTCAGTCCCCCAAGTAGCTGAGACTGCAAGCATGTACCACCATGCCAGGCTTCCACAGCAGTTTTTAAGTTCATCTGTACACGTTGATGTTTATGTGGTATCATTTATCTGTAGCACCCTGATGTTCATATGATACCTTCTTCACATACTAAATTCTCGTTTTATAAATGAGTCCATTTCTCCTGTCCATTTTTTCACAGTATTTTTAGTTATTTTCTGATATTCTTTATGATTTTGAGAGCCACATTGTTTGGTTCTAGGAAAAAAAGAAAAATGTTTTAGGGTTGAGGATATGCCTCAGTGGTAAAGAGCATGCTTATGACCAATGCCCTGAGTTTAATGCCTAACACCAAAAGAAAAAGCAACAGCAGAAAACAAACAAAAACTTGAAATTTTTATGTGGATTCTTTTTGTATATACAAAATGATTCTCTATGTAGTATAAATGTTTTTGGTAGCTACAAATGGTTATTATAAGCAGTAAGCTATTTTTATATAAGCAGGAGATCAGTAAAACAGCAGAATTTTTAACTTGAATATCTGTAAGTTTTCTACAGCATAGTAGTCAGGAATGACTGTATAGCTGGGCATGGTGGTGCACACCTTTTAATCCCAGCATCCAGGAGGCTGAGGCAGGAGGATCACCTGGAGATTTGAGGCCAGCTTGGGCTGCATAGTGAGTTCAAGGCCAGCCTGAACTGCACAGTGAGACCCTGTCTCAAAAAAACTAAAAAGCAAAACAACAAACCAAGAATGACTATATTTTTGCTTTTCAACTTATGTAAGTAACATGAAGACATATTGTTATTATAATAATGACAGTAGAGGCAAGGAAAATGTAGAAGTGAATTATTAAAGTTTATATAGCAAATCATTTCAAGGAATCCAGTGGGAATTTATTCAATTCAGTGTTACATATACCTGAAAGTAGACTCTGGGAAGAAGAAGTTATTGTCATCAAGGTTCATGAAATTAGTGTCTGGTAGAAATCTTTAAAACGTGATGCTATTATAAATTTATTGCTTGTCCTGACCTTTAAATATTAATCTATTGGGTATTTCTTGAGAAGTTTCTCCAAGGTGATACATTACTATGCTGATTTTCATTATACTGTGTTATTTCAAACAAGGTTAGGTTTTCCTTAAAAAGAAAATAAATATGGGCAGTGGTAATGTTATGAATTAAGAGAATATTCCATATAAGGGACATATATGTTATATTAAAATTTAGAAAACCACAATTTTGATAGACATGCTAATTTTCAAATTTTTTATTGTATTAGCAGGATAGTTAGTGTGATTTAAGGAACTTGATAATTTACTTTTCCCCTTGATTATATTTGTGATTTCTCCTTATCTGACTTGTCATGGAGTTCATAGCATTGTTATTTAATTTTCTTGTTTGAGAATATATTCTCCTGGAATTTGACTACATGAGACTTCAGGAGATTTTTTAAATGACGTTTTTACAATTTTTTCTTTTATTAAGAACTTGCTTTTAAACATTCGGACATGCAAGTTTATGTAGCATCTTAATAGGATTAGATCTTTTGAAGCCTTCATATTATTATGTTTTTCTAATTAAGCTTTCAGCCTTTTTCTACCAATAGCGTTTTAAATAATCCAGTATATGAGTACGAACATGAATCATTTCTCATTTCGGCACTGTTTGATTTTGGGAGGTGTGTCCTTAGGTGGATATGAGATTGTATTTTCTCGTTCCATTTATTAAATCAGGCTTCCTGACACATCTCTCACGTCTTGTTGATACTCTCTTCATGCAGATGTGAAGGGATCTTGGGCTACTTTAACTTTTAAAAAAATAAAATGAATGGAAGGAAATTTCTGCCAACTTTTCTATTACAGGGAAGCAAAATACAGACGCGGGTTGGCTTACTAATGCTGCTGTGTACATGGTTGAGCAATTGTCCCATTGCGGTGACACATTTCCTGCACAACACAGCCAATGTGCCATTCGTATCCTTTGTGTTTTAGTGTCACATGTATGAACATTGTCTTACTCCACTTCAGTTTCTTCTGCAATCAGTAGTTCTAGGCCCAAAGCATTTGAATTGTCTGCCATCCTCTTTGTATGGCAGCTTTTTATATTGTTATGGTTATCATGATACTCCCTTAAGTGCCGTGTGTGTGTGTGTGTGTGTGTGTGTGTGTGTGTGTGTGTGTGTGTGCTGTGTGATGCTGGCTTGGAATACATACAAAATTTATTGTAGGAAATCTTACGTGAAATATATGTTACATTCAAATTGCAAAATGAGTAATGTTTTGAATCATTGGCCTTCTTAACAAGGATTTCAGCTTACAGGACAGATTGCAGAAAATCTTGGGGAAGAAGAGCAGTTGGTACAAGGCTTATGTGCCCTTCTGTTAGGCATTTCGATATACTTCAACGACAACTCGCTCGAGACTTACCTGAAGTAAGTAAGGGCACGATGCCTGGGGCAGCTGGAGGTGGCGTGTTCTCTCTGCTGAGGTGTGGTGAGACCAAGCTGCTGTGTTCTGTGAGGCTTTTATGTTGTTTCTTAACCACCTCAATGTGTTCATCTTTAGAGAGAAACTAAAGCAACTAATAGAGAAGAGAATTGGCAAAGAGAATTTCATAGAGAAGCTAGGATTTATTAGCAAACACGAATTATACTCCCGGGCATCACAGAAACCCCAGCCAAACTTTCCCAGTCCGGAGTACATGATATTTGATCATGAATTCACCAAGCTGGTGAAAGAACTTGAAGGTAAGGCAAGAAAGTGCATGCTGATACTCATTAAAAAGTGACTGTGGTTCTGGGTACGTGGAGATTCTCTCGTAAGCTGAATCCTAGATTCCCTGCCCCACTACCCTTCCATCTGCAGCCCTGTAAGATTGGAAGAGGGTTGCAACCTGTTATGGTGTTAAGCTAGCTGTTGTTACTCATCAAGCAGTAATAATCAAGTAGAGTTTAAAATGTTTCAGACTGGGCTGGGAGACAGTTCAGTGGCATAGCGTGAACCTAGCAGGCTTGAGGCTTTGGGTTCAATCCCCAGAACCACAAAAACAAACAGAAGTTTCAAACAAATTCTAAATACACTTTCTTTTACAGGTGTTATAACTAAGGCTATTTATAAGTCCAGTGAGGAAGATAAAAAGGAGGAAGAGGTGAAGAAAACTTTAGAACAGCATGACAATATCGTGACTCACTACAAGAACATGATTCGAGAGCAGGTGAGTACCGATGAATTGTACTCTGATAGGTCCTTTTCACTTTAAGGAAAAACTTTTCTTGCACTTCAAATGAAAGAGGGTGCAGAAAGCTCAAAAGCTTCTGAATATTCAACAGGTTGAGTATTTAGTATGTGCTCAGTACCATGCAGGATGTCGTGGATAAGAGCATGAACCAGCCGTGTTCCTGTGTCAGTTCCAGGAGAGACAGCCTTGTAAATAAATGATTGTAGCATGATAATTGTGATTGAAAGCGATGGTGAGAGCTTATTTAACAATGCATTGCAGTCAAAGACACGCTGCCATTAACTTTCCTCAAGATCATCCTCCTCACCTCAAACACACGGGTCATGGCATTCTTGCCTAGCTTGGAAACAGTCCTGAAAGTCCTCTTTTGTGTCTGTATCTTTACTGTTGTGGCTGCCCTGGTGTCCTGAATGGGTTAAAATACTTCCCTTTCACAGTCATTTGGACTGAGGAAGAGCCACAAGCTGCATGGTGTCAGCCCCGGTGAGTAAGGCAGATGAGAACATATTGTGTGTTGTTGTGAGCCTGCCTTTCCCTTGGATGATATTCAGCAGCCGCAGACACCTTTTAAAGGTACAGAAGAGGACAGTGGCGGGGGTGATGGGATAAGTGGGTTTGAAGCAAGGGGCAGGGTCTCGAGGGGAATGAGCGGGAGTGTGGCTTTTACTGAAATGTTTTTTTAGACTTGAGCATTCCTTGTGTATTTTGGTCACCTCGCACATACCATGGCAGAGTAGGTCTAGTGACAGTGATAACCAAAAGTATGGCAGCACTGAGAGGGAGGTACCTGGTTTAATTAGGCAGGGGCAGGGGCTGTAGGGAATAGAAACAGTCCTGAAAGGACAGAGGGCGATGAACTGTGCAGAAGAGCGTGAGGGGGAGAGGGGATGACACACGGCACAAGGCCGGCGGGGTGGAGGAGGCAGCTTGGCAGGTTGGGGCACTCTCCTGCCGGGTAAGGGAGGAACTTGACGGGGAGGCTAGAGCAGGGAACCCAGGTGGAAGCTTTGTGGCAGGGAAGGGAGGAAATTTGGCACTGCTGGTGACAAGGATGGTGATAATGGCTTCCCGCTTCACTGTATTCTGAAGTTTATTTAGCACATTTTAATTACTATTTCATTTAATTTTCACAACACCCGTTATGATATAGTTAGTACCTTCAGTTTAGGATAAATGGGGAACATAAGGCTTGGAGAATTTAAGCTTGCCCAGGTCTCTTGGAAATTGGGAATGATTTCATATCTGTGTGTTGGGGAGACTGGAAGATCACACGAGGTGGTGTGCAGGGCTCATCCTTGAGAGGGGTGCAAGCTGAAGATGGTAGAACTTGGAGCACTTGATCATACTGGAATGTAGGTGTAAAGGTGCGGAAAAGGATAGGTCTGACCCCTACGTTTTTGTTGTAGGTGACTGAATAGATGATATTTAGTTAGATGGTGCAAGAGAAGACCTGATTTATTAGCAAGATTTGTGAGGAGGAGACCTCATTCATAACTGACGCCATCTTTTTTTTTAAATTTTATTTTAAAAGGGGGTAAAATTAAACACAACAAAACAGAACAGAATGGGACATAAGAAAGCATACATTTCAAAACTAGACAACCAGAGATCTTCACTATCTGTCATATTGTCTCTTGTTTTCTTCTAAATGGTTGTCCATATCTTTGCATATGGAGAGCTCATACTAAATAACATAGCCAATCTTTTCACAAGATGTGCAGTTCACTGGCTCCCACTTGCTAGGCAGGGGGGAGGGGGAGCGGGGACACGGGATGGGGGACAGGACGACATGAGATGTCTGATTCTCAGCCCACATGCAGGCAGGATCACAGTCGTCCCCCAGAGACGGGAAGAGTTCCTTGTTCTCCCGACACCCCAAGTCAACCACACTGTGCAGGTCCCAATGCGCCAGGGTCGCTCTCCTTTGGGCTGCCGAAAGTCTGCCACACTCACGGCCACCCCCAGAGAGGGGGAGAGTTCCTTGTTCTCCTGGCACCCAGAGTCAACCACACGGTGCAGGTCCCGATGTGCCAGAGTCTCTCTCCTTCAGGCTGCCGAAAGTCCGCCACACTCTCAGCCGCCCCCCAAAGAGGGGAGGAGCTCCTTGTTCTCCCAGCACCCCGAGTCAGCCGCATGGTGCAGGTCCCGAGGCACCAGGGTCTTCCTCCTTGAGGCGCCCTAAAGTCCGCCATACTCACCTGCTATTTCTTTCTGATGACTTGACCATTCCATTTCCAAAGTTCTGAAATGGCCAACAGACCACAGAAAGAATTCTCTTTAGGCTCCTGTTTGAAACCAGCAGCTACGGTGATGTGCTGGCCTTGCTTCAGGGCCAAAACTGACGCCATCTTGAGCCCTGCATATAACTAGTGCCCTGTATTTGACTCAGGAGAATGGAAAATAACTCAGAGTACAATCTTGTGAGAAGAGCAGGGTGAGCTGCACCCACAAGAGAAAACCTGCTCAGGACCACTTGTTTGAACTCTGAAACAAGGTGTTCTGTTTTTGTTTTTATTTTTTTTATTTTTTTATTTTTACTTATTTATTTATTTATTTTTTACCAGTACCAGGGATCAAACTCACAACCATGCACTTGCAAGGCAGGCGCTTATGCCACTGAGCTAAATCCCCAGCCCCCAACAGGGTGTTCTGTATGCGAGGGGTCCTGAGCTCAGCTAGATTCCAAATTTATCAATTTGACCGCTTGGATTCCTACACTGTTGTTCACAAACCCACCTCAAGGAGGGGCAGGAAGTCAAGTTGAAACACATGCTCAGAATCCACAGCTGGTACTCTTTTCAGGGCACACGTGACCTTCCCTTACTTGCAATGTGCTGAGCCCCTTAAACCTTCCATTACAGTCTTCTAAACTGTGTCCCTTGGGTTTTGCTCTAATTTAAGGTCTGTCTTTTTCCTGGTATGGAGGATTGACCTCTGAACTCAGGGCCTTCACAGTGCACTTGGTTTTTCCCAGAGCCCTTCTTTTTATTTTATTTTATTTTTTTCATTTTGAGATAGAGTCTCACCTAAGCTGCCCTGGTTGGGCTCCAGTTGGAGATCCTCCTGTCTTGGCTGCCCAGAGTGCTGGGATTTGGGGTGTGCACCACCATACCTGGCTGACTTCTTATGGTATATATCTAATTCAGAGTCTAGAAAATATGATAGTATTACCTGGAAAATGAGATTATTGATGTCATTAAAAGTCCCATCATAAAAATAAGTAGGTGGCAGATCTATGTGGGGCAGCTGCACCCCTTCTCTGTGTTATTTCCTTCCCTACAGTCTGTATTATTGAGATTAAATTTGAAGAAGGACTGGAAACATCATACAACAGCATTCATTCTCAGCCTGTCAATTTATAAGCAAGTCAATAAGCTTAGAATCATCTTTGAGTCACCAGAATTTGAATTATCCAACCACCCATGTTTGTTGGTCTGTGTCTTGGTACAAATATGGAGTCTTTTTGATAAATTCAGTATGTTTGGAGCCATGGAAAGCCTAAGGTGATTTGACATAATTACCATTAGGACTTATCTTTAAAAATGTTGAATTTCTGTATTCTTACCACTTAAAATGCTACGTGGCACCAGGCAACAAGCATTTAGAGCTATAAAACATTTGTATGTTTTGAGTAACATTTGAGAATTAATTCTAAGAAAATGCTCCAAAGTTCAGGAAAACGTATGGAGTAAGATATTTATTGTAATGATATGTATCATTTCGAAAAATAGAAAGTAACTTCAGGGTTAAACACATTTAACATAGTTTACGTTGAACTGCTTGATCAGATACAAGTGAGCATTAAAAGTCATGATCATAAAAACTGCTTGAAAGTATGGAAAACTTAACACAGTAAGTAAATTAAATGTGAATAAAATTATATATGGACTGATTATGACAAGTTTAAAAAACATGGGTTGGAAAAAATTAGAAGGAAATAAAGACATCAAATTTCAGTACTTGTATTACAGTGGTGAAAATCGGAAACATTTTTTCCAATCTTTTAAATGTTCTGTAATTGCCTCTATTGCTCTTTGATTGTTCTGTTATTGTTGAAAATAATGCTATGTCATTTCTTAAGTAGTTGGGTATGAATTTCTTAACTGGTCGATAGCTATAAAGTGGAGGCTTTTTCTGATCCCCCCATGAGTGCAGTGAGGCCATAGGCTCTGTGCCTGGTACTTACTAATGGGGCCCTGCTGATGATATCTGATAGTTCTGCTGCAGGTCGGTTGGCTTTGGTCATATATTAATATATTCCTGCCTAGTTCTTGAATGAGTTGGGAAGTATTGAGTATTTTTACATATTGACCCCAATGACCTCTACATTTTTAATTCTTAATCTACTTAATGCTAATTACTGTGAATTTAAAGTACTTCAGTGATGTTTTATTTCACAGGATCTACAGCTAGAGGAGCTAAAGCACCAGGTTTCTACATTAAAATGTCAAAACGAACAGTTGCAGACTGCAGTCACACAGCAAGCTTCTCAGATTCAGCAGCAGAAGGATCAGTACAATCTTCTGAAAGTCCAGCGGGGTAGGTTTCACTAGCCTACTGGTGATAGGTGCCCGGTCACTCTCTGGGGAGAAGTCAGACAGATTGTTTTTGTGGACTAATTGTGACAAACATATAAATCAGAGTTTAAAGCAAAACAGTTTGTATGTACACGAATCAACTCCTTACAGTAAAGTAGTATAGCACAGAGTACTAATAAAAATTCAAAAAAATAGTTTGATAGTTAAGAGAAATTAAGGCTGATCTTTAAATTTGAATCCAGATACTTTGTTTCCTGTTTGATTTTCTCACCCACTGATTGTTGGCCCTGACTGAGAGCCCACCTGAGCTTCTGATTTAATTAGTGTGGGGCTGGTGTGGGCATTGGTAACTATTGCAAGCTCCCCTGGTGGTTATACTGTGTGGCCAGATGGCAGTGATCTAATCTTTCTTCATCTGCAAAATGGAGATAATGTCATCTATGTCATCTGAGAATTAGGTGAAATAATGCATATATATTGTAGCTGCATCCCTGGCAAATAGTTTGTGATCACGTGTTGTACTTTCAAGGAACCAATATTCCATTCATCATTAGCTCCTGTAGACCTTGAAAGTTCCTTGAAAGTACAACGTTTTATTTATATGAGGGTGACAGGGTTCTCTTTTCCTTCCTTTTATGCCTGTAATCTATCCCTTACTTCAGCACAAAGGTGCTCTTTTGGAAAAGGAATATTACTTTCCTCTTACAATCACGGAAAGACCTGGAATTGAAGCTGTTGTAGTTAATTGTAGAGGGTGAGCCACCCAGTTTAGCTAAGACCATGCTGGTTTCCTCGTGGAAGCACTGCACTCTGCCTCAGTTCACTGTTCTGTCGGGACAGTGTTCTGCAAAGACGAAACGTGACTGCAAGAGCACTGCTACAGTAACTGAGCTAGGAGGGGTCCATCTGAATCTTATATTTCAGTTTTCTAGTTCAGAAATTAAAATCTTTGATGTTGGCTTTCCCAATTGTGTGCGTCTTTACTAGGAAAAGACAGTCAGCCTCAAGGCTGTCCCAGTGACGGGGCTCAGGTGAATGGGGTTCAGCCAGAAGAAATTAGTCGATTGAGAGAAGAGATAGAAGAATTGAAAAGTAATCAAGAGCTTTTACAAAGCCAGCTGGCTGAAAAAGACTCTTTGATTGAAAACTTGGTAAGTAGAGGAAGACTTAATTCCCAGCGTCCTGTTTTCCTGTTGTATTTCCATGTGACTGTTGTTCTGGGGGTGCTGGTGATGGAGCCCAGGGCCCTGCGCATGCTGTGCTGCATCCCAGCCCCATTTGCCGTGCGGAGGCGCACGGGCCAGGGAAGCACGGGTGGGTCCTGGAGCTTGAGCTTTGGAGTTAGCCTGTCTGACCTTCACTGTGTCCTCGCTGGCTGAATTCAGACAGACAGCCAGCCTGGCCTCTGAGACCTTGGGTCCTGTACTGGGAGCCAGGTAATGTCTGTCTCATTGCGTGAGACTTGGTTGAGATGCTCTTTCATACATGGAAATGGCTCAGTAAGTACCAGCTTTCTGCTTAAATTTTAAACATTCCTTGGAAGACGTGTAAGTTAACTCTGGAGAAGTGGTAGGTAATGCATGCCATGTTGAAGTCTTACCTTGCATATACAAAGTCAACTGTTGATGAGCACATTTATGGTAAGCACCCATAAGAACAGCTTACCTGTGGACAGGTGTGTTCTGGTGATCTTTCCTTCTCTGGAGACTTATTTCATGGTTGGTTTTTGTCTTATCTCCATCTCAAATGGGCTGAAACTTAACCCAATTTAGGGGCATGCCACAAACCTCCCGAGTGCTATTCGTGGCAGCTGAAGCCAGGATTCTGGTGTCTCTTGGCAAAGTTTTGCCAGAGCTGGCTTTAGGATCCGGTTGGCTCTCTCCCTTTCCAGGAGATTGAGGCCAGAGTGGTACTTCATTCCTAAAGGCTTTGCCATACTGAGTTATTTGGGAGGTAAAAGAGGTCTGTTGTCACACTGGAGAGACTGGAGTAGTCCACATCTGGGGATGGTTTCCTTCAGAAGTACCTTCAGAAGTACCCTGCTAGCCTTTGCTGAAGGGCAAGGCTAGGCTTCAGTCCATCTTATAAAGGTGTGAGATAGGACCAGCGTCTGTTTAAATGCTTCTGCGTGGTGGGCTGTGGGTAAAGTCTAATTGCCAGTCCTCCCCAAGGTGTATGTCCCTCCCCTGGAAGGTTCTAATGAAGGGGGCAGTTTGGGCTTGCCCGGTTACTGCAGGCACAGAACCAGCAAGCTTTGCAGGCCTGTGGGGTGGGGTGGTTGTGACCAGTCAGTCCTGTGAAAACGCGAGTGGCCATTTCCAGTGTAGCCTCTTCCCATACAGAAGGAATCAGCAAGTGTTCTTGTAGCCTTCCACTGTGTCCCCTGAGGAAGGAACAGTTCATTTGCTAACTACCACCAGAGTGCCTTTTCAATTTTCCTTTATCCTGAGGCCTGTTTTTCTTCCTGGGGAGTAAAGACTGGCCTGATGACTCCACAGGAGCTGGGAATAAGGCTGGAGTCTTCAGGGGCTGTAAGGCCGCCCTTTTTGCTTCCCTGTCAGCCTTGTGATTTCCTACGGAGACTTCAGACATGTCCGTCTGGTGCCCTTAGCAGTGCAGTGCGTGACTGAGATCTAGGGAGCATGGACTACTCCAAGGAGACGTACCATTTCTGCTTGTGCTTCATAAATGATGGGCAGAGCTGCTCCGTCGGAGGACTGTCACTGATGTCCTGCCCGCTCGGTCACTTGTTCACAAGAGTGGCTAACTTCTGGCCTGCAGGCATCAGAGAACCAGGGTTGATAGTAGTGCGGGTTTTTATAATAGCCTCAGAGGTGTCTTAAGAGCATGGCTGGGTGGTGAACCACAAGTTAACCACAAGTGACCTTTTGTCTCCAGAGTAGCTCTGAGCTGCTGGGAGTCAGGACTGCTCGCCTCTGTCCCAGCATGAACTTCGAGGCTTCTTCTGTAAGTGCAGCTGCAGAGAATCTCTGACGTGGGTTCCTTCGACCCCAGCCATAGCGTAGATCCAGGTTTTCTAAAGTGAGTCAGACAGAATGAGGCCATTGAGTTGGCTCACCCTCAGTTCCCAGGGTCCTC
>PVJX010035694.1:0-18061 GCA_004027295.1 Dolichotis patagonum | reverse complement strand
ATTCTCTCCTGTGCCAATAGGATACCCCCATTAGGATCTCACTGTTCCCCCATTCTGACTTTATAAAGCGACGTCACTAGCTCATAATTTCCATTTTGATCACATAATGCTCCATTAGGGCCCCATCACAACCTTTGATTACCTTAATTATGATTAGAAGATCTTCCAAGGCACCCTTCTACACTTCATACAGCTCCAAACCCCAAAGAAGTACGGGATTCAGAGTTCTACGATTTATGTTTCAAATTGTTTCTGCTAAAAAATGCCTTCACTTGAATGTAACATTTGCTTTTTCAGGCATTTGAGAACCCTTTTCCATTCTCAATATATTGGAGGACTTGTAATTTTTTTATCTATTTCTTTTAATACTAGGTTACACACTCAAAACCAGATGTAAGTTTGATATTTTTTTCCTTTTCCTTCCTTTCCTTTCTTTTACTACTCCTGCTGTGACATCACCATGTCCTACTGTGACATCATAACACCCTATTGTGACCTCGCATACTTACAATGTGACATCACAATTCACAATTAAGATCTCACAATTCTCATCATGAAATTCAAATTATCTTACAATATCACAATTGCCAATTGTGACACCACAATGATGGATATGACATAATGGTATCACATTTTGGCATCATGCTATGCCTTTGTGACATCATAATGCACTATTATGACATGTGTTCTATTGTGACCTCGCAACTCCCAGTATTACATTACAATTTTCCTTTGAGATATCACGACTGCACACTGCGATATCACAATTGCCCACTGTGATATCAAAAAGTACAATTGTAACATCACAGTGACCCATTATGATATCACAATGTTGTATTGTCACCCAATAATTCCATATTGCTACATCATGATGCCCAGTTGGGACATCACAATTCCCTATTTTAGCAAAACTACTCCTAAATTATGAGCATATCTTGCCTAATTATAACAGCACAATTAACCTTTATGACATCACAATTCCCAACTGTGAAATCACAGTGACATGTTATGACATCATAGTTCCACATTATGGCATTACAGTACCCCGTTGTGACAGCACACTACCCTATGTAGACTGGATGATACCCCCATCTTGACTTGTCAATTCCCCATTATGACCAGAGAATTCTCTATGGATGTTACAGTTTTCTTTTGTGACATCATAAATGCTCAAAGTGACACAAGTGCCCATTGTGACATCACAGTCCCCATTATTCCATCAAAATTCCACTTTTTCACAGGGGAATGATTCACTTTCACCTCAAGGTGCCCTGTGGTGACACTAGCTTGGCCCATTGTGACATCATCATTTCCAGTGTGACATCACAATTACCCTATTATGACCTCACAGTACCCTCATTAGAGCAGCACAATCAACCTTTATGATACCACAATTCCCCCACTGCGACAACATAGTTGCACATTATTACATCACTGTACCAAATATGGCATCAAAATATTCCATTGTGGAATCATCATGACACATTGTGACTTCACACATCTTATTGTGGAATCACAGCAGCACATTGTGACATCATAGTTCTCCATATGACTTCAGAATTCCCCATCATGACATCATAATCATCCATTACAGCATGACCACAAACCCTTGTCAAAACACAGTTCTCCAGTGATAACAGTAGATGGATCCTTGGGACAGAACAACACTGCACTGTGACATCACAGCTCCCTACTGTGATACTACTGTACCCCAGGATGCAAGTTTTTCACTGTTACTTCACAATTCCCCATTATGATCTCACATTGACCTCGTTAACATCTCATAATGGTATCATGGCATTCCTTTATGCTGTCACTATGCCCCACTGTGAACTCCAAAGTCCCTATTGTGACATCAAATATCCCATGATGACATCAAAAGTCTCTGCAGTGCCATCAGAAAACCCCCATTAGTATCTCACTCTTCCCCAATTCTGACTTTATAAAGCCACATCATTAGCTCATAATTTCCATTTTGATCACATAATTCTCTAATAGTGCCCCATCACAACCTATGTTTACCTTAATTATGATTTGAAGATCTACGAGGGCACCCTATAACCCTTCATGCAGCTCCTGTCCCACAAAAAGTACTGGATTTAGAGTTCTATGATTTATGTTTCACTTTGTTTCTGCTAACAAATGAGTTTACTTGAATGTAACATTTGCTTTTTCAGGCATTTAAGAAATCTTTTCCAGTCTCAAGATCGTGGAAAAATTGTAATTTTTTTCTCTATTTCTTTTAATACTAGGCTCACACACACAAAAATCAGATGCCCGTTTAATATTTCTTTCCTTTTCCTTCCTTTCTTTTGTTTTCCTGCTGTGACATCGCCATGTCCTACTGTGACATGATCACACCCTATTGTGATCTCATATACTGCCAATGTGACATCACCATTCACAATTCAGATTTCACAATTCCAATCATGACATGTAAATTATCTTACAACATCACAATTGAGAATTATGACATCATAGTGATGAATATGACATCATGGTATCACATTATAACATCATGCTATGCATTTGTGTCATCATAATGCCTTATTGTGACATGTGTTCCGTTTTAATCTCACAATTCACATTATGACATTAAAATTTCCTTTGTAACATCATGATTTCCCAATATAACATCACAATTGCACACTGTGTTATCACCAGGACAATTGTGACATCACAGTGCCTCACTATGGTATCACAATTCTTTATTGTCACCCAAGAATGCCATTTTGTTACATCATGATGCACAGTGGCAACTTCACAATTGCATATTATAGCGAAACAACTCCCTGATTATGAGCTCCTATCTATAATTATAGCAGCACAGTTAACCTTTATGACATCACAATTCCCAATTGTGACATCACAGTGATATGTTATGACAGCATAGTTCCACATTATGGCATTACAATACCCCATTGTAACACCACCCTGCCCTATTTTGATATCATGATACCCACATCAGGAATTGTCAGTTCCCAATTATGAACAGACAATTCTGCATTGAAGTTACAGTTTTCACTTGTGACCTCATAACTACCCAGTGTGACACAAGTGCCCATGATGACATCAAAGTCCCCATTTTAGCATCACAATTCCTTTTTGTTCACAGTATAATGATTCACTGTCACCTCAAGTTGCACTGTGGTGACACTAACTTGGCCCATTGTGACAGCATCATTTCCAGTGTGACAGCACAATTACCCTATTATGACCTCACATTGCCCTCATTAGAGCAGCACAATCAACATTTATTATACCACAATTACCCACTGTGACGACATAGATGCATATTATGACATCACACTACCAAATATGGCCTCACAATATCCCATTGTGACAACATCATGCCTTATTGTGACTTCACACATCCTACTGTGGTATCACACCACACCATTATGACATCATAGTTCTCCATATGACTTAAGAATTCCCCATCATGATGTCATAATGATACATTACAACATAACGATAAACCCAAGTGATATCACAGTTCTCCAGTGAAAGGAGTAGATGCATGATTGTGACAGAACAACACCCCACTGTGACATCACAGCACCCTATTTTAACACCACTGTATTCCATGCTGAGACACTTTTCACTGTTACTTCACAGTTCCCCATGGTGATCTCACATTGCCGTCGTTACCATATCAGTGTCCTCATTATGGTTCCATGCCATTCTTTATGCTGTCACTATGCCCCACTGTGACCTCCAAATTCCTTCTTGTGATATAAAATACCCAATAATGACATCACAATTCTCTGCTGTGCCATCAGGATACCCCCATTAGGATCTCACTCTTCCCCTCATTCTGACTTTATAAAGTGATATCACTAGCTCATAATTTCAAATTTGATCACATAATGCTCCCTTAGGGCCCCATCACAACCTATGTTTACCTTAAATATGATTAGAAGATCTTCCAAGGCACACTTCTACACTTCATACAGTTCCAAGCCCCTAAAAAGTAGTGGATTCAGAGTGAAAAGATTTATGATTCAAATTATTTCTGCTAAAAAATGCCTTTACTTGAATGTAACATTTGGTTTTTCAGGCATTTGAGAACTCTTTTCCAGTCTCAATATATTGGAAGAATTGTAATTTTTTATCTATTTCATTTAATACTAGGTTACACACACAAAACCAGATCTAAGTTTGATATTTTTTTCCTTTTCCTTCTTTTCCTTTTTTTACTACTCCTGCTGTCACATCACAATGTCCTACTGTGACATCATAACATCCTATTTTGAACTCGTATACTGCCAATGTGACATCACAATTCACAATTAAGATCCCACAATTCTCATCATGACATTTAAATTATCTCACAGTATCACAATTGCCAATTGTGACACCACAATGATGGATATGACATCGTGGTATCGCATTTTGGCATCATTCTATGCCTTTGTGACATCATAATGCACTATTATAATATGTGTTCTATTGTGACCTCGCAACTCCCAGTATGACATTACAATTTTCCTTTGAGGTATCATGATTGCCCACTGTGATATCACAATTGCCCACTGTGATATCACCAGTACAATTGTAACATCACAGTGACCCAGTATGATATCACAATGTTGTATTGTAACACAGTAATGCCATACTGTTACCTCATGATGCCCAGTTGGAACATCACAATTCCCTATTTTAGCAAAACTACTCCTAAATTATGAGCACATGTTGCCTAATTATAATAGCACAATTAACCATTATGACATCACAATTCCCAACTGTGACATCACAGTGACATGTTATGACATCATAGTTCCACATTATGGCATTACAGTACCCCGTTTTGACAGCACACTGCCCTATGTTGACTTGATGATACCCTCATCATGACTTGTCAATTCCCCATTATGACCAGAGAATTCTCTATGGATGTTACAGTTTTCTTTTGTGACATCATAACTACCCAAAGTGACACAAGTGCCCATTGTGACAACACAGTCCGCAGTATTCCATCACAATTCCCCTTTTTCACAGGGTAATGATTCACTTTCACCTCAAGGTGCCCTGTGGTGACACAAGCTTGGCCCATTATGACATCATCATTTCAGGTGTGATAACAAAATTACCCTGTTATGACCTCACAGTGGCCTCATTAGAGCAGCACAATCAAACTTTATGATACCACAATTCCCCACTGTGACAACATAGTTGCACAATATTACATCACTGTACCAAATATGGCATCAAAATATTCCATTGTGGAATCATCATGCCTCATTGTGACTTCACACATCCTATTATGGAAACACAGCACCCCATTGTGACATCATAGTTCTCCATATCACTTCAGAATTCCCCATCATGATATCATAATCATCCATTACATCATGACCATAAACCCTTGTCAAAACACAGTTCTTGATTGATAACAGTAGATGCATCCTTGTGAGAGAACAACACCCCTCTGTGACATCACAGCTCCCTATTCTGATACCACTGTACCCCAGGATGCATGTTTTTCACTGGTACATCACAATTCCCCATTATGATCTAACATTGGCCTCGTTATCATCTCAGTGTCCTAATTATGCTATCATGGCTTTCCTTTATGCTGTCACTATGCCCCACTGTGACCTCCAAAGTCTCTATTGTGACATCAAATATCCCATTATGACATCAAAATTCTCTGCAGTGCCATCAGGAAACCCCCATTAGGATCTCACACTTCCCCCATTCTGACTTTATAAAGCCATATCGTTAGCTCATAATTTCCATTTTGATCACATAATGCTCCAACAGTGCCACATCACAACCTATGTTTACATTAATTATGATTAGAAGATCTACAAAGCCACACTACAACTCTTCATGCAGCTCCAGGCACACAAAAGGTACTGCATTCAGAGTTCTAAGACTTATGTTTCAATTTGTTTCTGCTAACAAATGAGTTTACTTGAAAGTAACATTTGCTTTTTCAGGCTTTTAAGAAAACGTTTCCAGTTTCAAGATAGAGGAAAAATTGTAATTTTTTTATCTATTTCTTTTAATACTAGGTTCACACACACAAAAACCAGATGCCAGTTTGATATTTCTTTCCTTTTCCTTCCTTTCTTTTCCTTTTCCTGCTGTGACATCGCCATGTCCTACTGTGACATAACGCCCTTTTGTGACCTCATATACTGGCAATGTGACATCACAATTCACAATTCCGATCCCACAATTCTCATCATGATATTTCAATTATCTTACAACATCACAATTCAAAATTGTGACATCACAATGATGGATATGACATCCTGGTATCACATTATAAAATCATGCTATGCATTTGTGTCATCCTAATGCCCTATTGTGACATGTGTTCTGTTTTAACCTCGCAATTCACATTATGACATTCAAATTTCCTTTGTGACATCATGATTGCCCACTGTGACATCACAATTGCACACTGTGATATCACCAGGACAATTGTGACATCACAGTGCCCCACTACGATATCACAATTCTCTATTGTCACCCAAAAATGCCATATTGTTACCTCATGATGCCCAGTTGGAACATCACAATTGCATATTATAGCGAAATAACTCCCTGATTATGAGCTCCTTTTCTATAATTGTAGCAGCACAATTAACCGTTATGACATCACAATTCCCAATTGTGACATCACAGTGACATTATATGACAGCATAGTTCCACATTATGGCATTTCAATACCCCATTGTAACACCACCCTGCCCTATTTTTACATCATGATACCCATATCAGGAATTGTCAATTTCCCATGATGAACAGACAATTCTGCATTGATGTTACAGTTTTCTCTTGTGATCTCATAACTGCCCAGTGTGACACAGGGGCCCATCATGACCTCAAAGTCCCCATTATAGCATCACAATTCCTTTTTTTTCACAGTATATTGAATCACTGTCACCTCAAGTTGCACTGTGGTGACAATAACTTGGCCCATTGTGACAGCATCATTTCCAGTGTGACACCACAATTACCCTATTATGACCTCACATTGCCCTCATTAGAGCAGCACAATCAACCTTTATGATAACACAATTCCCCACTGTGACGACATAGATGCATATTATGACATCACTGTACCAAGTATGGCCTCAAAATATCCCATTGTGACATCAACATGCCTTATTGTGACTTCACACATCCTATTGTGGTATCACACCACCCCATTGCGACATCATAGTTCTCCATATGACTTAAGAATTCCCCATCATGATATCATAATGATCCATTACAACATCACAATAAACCTTAGTGATATCACAGTTCTCCAGTGAAAAGTGTAGATGCATGATTGTGGCAGAACAACACTCCACTGTGATATCACAGCACCCTTTTTTGACACCAATGTACACCATGATGAGACTCTTTTCACTGTTACTTCACAATTCCCCATGGTGATCTCACATTGCCCTCGTTACCATATCAGTGTCCTCATTATGGTACCATGCCATTCATTTATGCTGTCACTATGCCCCACTGTGACCTCCAAATTCTCTATTGTGATATAAAATATCCCATCATGACATCACAATTCTCTCCTGTGCCATCAGGATACTCCCATTAGGATCTCACTCTTCCCCCATTCGGAATTTATAAAGCGACATCAATAGCTCATAATTTCCATTTTGATCACATAATGCTCCAATAGTGCCCCATCACACCCTATGTTTACCTTAATTATGATTAGAAGATCTACGAAGGCACTCTGTAACCCTTCATGCAGCTCCAGGCCCACAAATGTACTGGATTCAGAGTTCTAAGGTTTGTTGCAATTTGTTTCTGCTAACAAATGAGTTTACTTGAATGTAACATTTGCTTTTTCAGGCATTTAAGTAATCTTTTCCAGTCTCAAGATATTGGAAGAATTGCAATTTTTTTTATCTATTTGTTTTAATACTGGGCTCACACACACAAAAATACAGATGCCAGTTTGATATTTCTTTCCTTTTCCTTCCTTTCTTTTCCATTTCCTGCTGTGACATCGCCATGTCTTACTGTGACATGATAACGCCCTATTGTGACCTTTTGTACTGGCAATGTGACATCACAATTCACAATTCAGATCTCACAATTCTCATCAGGACATTTAAATTATCTTACAACATCACAATTGAAAATTGTGACATCACAATGATGGATATGACATCGTGGTATCACATTATTACATCGTGCTATGCACTTGTGTCATCATAATGCCCTATTTTGACATGTGTTCTGTTTTAACCTCGCAATTCATATTGTGACATTAATATTTCCTTTGTGACATAATGATTGCCCACTATGACATCACGTTTGCCCACTGTGATATCACCAGGACCATTGTGACATCACAGTGCCCCACTATGATATCACAACTCTGTATTGTCACACAAGAATGCCTTATTCTTACAACATGATGCCCAGTGGGAACATCACAATTGCATATTATAGTGAAACAGCTCCCTGATTATGAGCTCCTCTTCTATAATTATAGCAACACAATTAAGCTTTATGACATCACAATTCCCAACTGTGACATCACAGTGACATGTTATGACAGCATAGTTCCACATTATGGCATTACCATACCCCATTGTAACACCACCCTGCCCTATTTTGACGTCACAATACCCACATCAGGAATTGTCAGTTCCCCATTATGAACAGACAATTCTGCATTGATGTTACAGTTTTCTCTTGTGACCTCATAACTGACAATTGTGACACAAGTGCTCATGATGACATCAAAGTCCCCATTATAGCATCAGAATCCCTTTTTTTTCATAGTATAATGTTTCACTGTCATCTCAAGTTGCACTGTGGTGACACTAACTTGGCCCATTGTGACAGCATCATTTCCAGTGTGATACCACAATTACCCTATTATGACCTCACAATGCCCTAATTAGAGCAGCACAGTCAACTTTTATGGTACCACAATTCCCAACTGTGACGACATAGATGCATATTATGACATCACTGTACCAAATATGGCCTCAAAGTATCCCATTGTGACATCATTATGCCTTATTGTGACATCACACATCCTATTGTGGTATCACACCACACCTTTGCGACATCATAGTTCTCCATATGACTTAAGAATTCCCCATCATGATATCATAATGATCCATTACAACATCACAATAAAACCTAGTGATATCACAGTTCTCCAGCGAAAAGTGTAGATGCATGATTGTGACAGAAGAACACTCCACTGTGACTTCACAGCACCCTATTGTGACACCAATGTACCACATGATGAGACACTTTTCACTGTTACTTCACAATTCCACACGGTGATCTCACATTGCCCTCGTTACCATATCACTGTCCTCATTATCGTACCATGCCATTCCTTTATGCTGTCACTATGCCCCACTGTGACCTCCAAGTTCCCTATTGTGATATAAAATATCCCATCATGACATCACAATTCTCTCTTGTGCCATCAGGATCCCCCCATTAGGATCTCACTCTTCCCCCATTCCGACTTTATAAAGCGATGTCACTAGCTCATAATTTCCATTTTGGTCACATAATGCTCCATTAGGGCCCCATCACAACCTATGTTTACCTTAATTATGATTAGAAGATCTTCCAAGGCACCCTTCTACTCTTCATACAGCTCCAAGCCCCAAAAATGTACTGGATTCAGAGTTCTAAGTTTTATGTTTCAAAATGTTTCTGCTAAAAAAGGCCTTCACTTGTATGTAACATTTGCTATTTCAGGCATTTGAGAACACCTTTCCAGTTTCAATATATTGGAAGAAGTGTAATTTTTTTATCTATTTATTTTAATACTAGGTTACACACACAAAACCAGATGTCAGTTTGATATTTGTTTCCTTTTCCTTCCTTTCCTTTCTTTTACTACTTCTGCTGTGACATCACCATGTCCTACTGTGACATCATAACACCCTATAGTGACCTCGTATACTGCAAATGTGACATGACAATTCACATTTAAGGTCTCACTATTCTCATCATGACATTTAAATTATCTTACAATATCACATTTGCCAATTGTGACACCACAATGATGGATATGACATCATGGTATCACATTTTGGCATCATGCTATGCCTTTGTGACATCATAATGCACTTTTATGACATGTGTTCTATTGTAACCTCGCAACTCCCAGTATGACATTACAATTTTCCTTTGAGATATCATGATTGCCCACTGTGATATCACAATTGCTGATTGTGATATTACCAGTACAATTTTAGCATCTCAGTGACGCAGTATGATATAACAAAGTTGTATTGTCACCCAATAATGCCATATTGTTACCTCATGATGCCGAGCTGGAAAGTCACAATTCCCTATTTTAGCAAAACTACTCCTAAATTTTAAGCACATGTTGCCAAATTATAACAGCACAATTAACATTTATTACATCACAATTCCAAACTGTGACATCACAGTGACATGTTATGACATCATAGTTCCATATTATGGCATTACAGTACCCCGTTGTGACAGCACAGTGCCCTATGTTGACTTGATGATACCCTCATCATGCCTTGTCAATTCCACATTATGACCACAGAATTCTCTATGGATGTCACAGTTTTCTTTTGTGACATCATAACTACCCAAAGTGACACAAGGGCCCATTGTGAAATCACAGTCCCCATTACTCCATCAAAATTCCACTTTTTCACAGGGTAATGATGGAATTTCACCTCAAGGTGCCCTCTGGTGACACTAGCTTGGCCCATTGTGACATCATCATTTCCGGTGTGACATCACAAATACCCTATTATGACCGCACAGTGCCCTCATTAGGGCAGCACAATCAACCTTTATGATACCACAATTCCCCACTGTGACAACATAGTTGCACATTATTACATCACTGTACCAAATATGACATCAAAATATTCCATTGTGGAATCATCATGCCTCATTTTGACTTTACACATCCTATTGAGGAATCACAGCACCCCATTGTGACATCATAGTTCTCCACATGACTTCAGAATTCCCCATCATGATATCATAATCATCCATTACAGCATGACCATAAACCCTTGTCAAAACACAGTTCTCGAGTGATAACAGTAGATGCATCCTTGTGACAGAACAACAATCCACTGTCGCATCACAGCTCCCTATTGTCATACCACTACCTCAGGAGGCATGTTTTTCACTGTTACTTCACAATTCCCCATTATGATCTCACGTTGGCCTCGTTATCATCTCACTGTCCTCATTATGGTATCATGGCATTTTTTATGCTGTCACTATGCCCCACAGTGACCTCCAAATTCTCTATTGTGATATAAAATATCCCATCATGACATCACAATTCTCTCCTGTGCCATCAGGATACTCCCATTAGGATCTCACGCTTCCCCCATTCTGACTTTATAAAGCCACATCATTAGCTCATAATTTCCATTTTGATCACATAATGCTCCAATAGTGTCCCATCACAACCTATGTTTACCTTAATTATGAGTAAAAGATCTACGAAGGCACACTATAAACCTTCATGCAGCTCCTTGCTCACAAAAAGTACTCGATTCAGAGTGCTAAGTTTTATGTTTCAATTTGTTTCTGCTAACAAATGAGTTTACTTGAATGTAAGATTTGCTTTTTCCAGCATTTAAGAAATCATTTCCAGTCTCAAGATAGTGGAAAAATTGTAATTTTTTTTTATCTACTTCTTTTAATACTAGGCTCACACACACAAAAATCCAGATGCCAGTTTGATATTACTTTCCTTTTCCTTCCTTTCTTTTCCTTTTCCTGCTGTGACATCGCCATCACCTACTGTGACATGATAACGCCCTATTGTGAGCTCATATACTGCCAATGTGACATCACAATTCACAATTCAGATCTCACAATTCTCATCATGACATTTAAATTATCTTACAACATCACAATTGACAATTGTGACATCACAATGATGGATGTGACATCATGGTATCTCATTATAACATCATGCTATGCATTTGTGTCATCATAATGCCCTATTGTGACATGTGTTCTGTTTTAACCTCACAGTTCACATTATGACATTAAAATTTCCTTTGTGACATCATGATTGACCACTGTGACATCACAATTGCCCACTGTGATATCAACAGGACCATTGTGACATCACAGTGCCCCACTATGATATCACAATTCTGTATTGTCACCCAAGAATGCCTTATTGTTACCTCATGATGACCAGTGGGAACATCACAATTGCATATTATAGTGAAACAACTCCCTGATTATGAGCTCCTGTTCTATAATTATAGCAGAACAATTAACCTTTATGACATAACAATTCCCAATTGTGACATCAAAGTGACATGTTATGACAGCGTAGTTCCACATTATGCCATTACAATACCGCATTGTAACAGCACCCTGCCCTATTTTGACACCATGATACCCACATCAGGAATTGTCAATTCCCCATTATGAACAGATTATTCTGCATTGATGTCACAGTTTTCTCTTGTGACCTCATAACTGCCCAGTGTCACACAAGTGCCCATGAAGACATCAAAGTCCCCATTATAGCATCGCAATTCCTTTTTTTTTCACAGTAAAATGATTCACTGTCACCTCAAGTTGCACTGTGGTGACACTAGCTTGGCCCATTGTGACAGCATCATTTCCAGTGTGACACAAGAATTACCCTATTATGACCTCACATTGCCCTCATTAGAGCAACACAATCAACATTCATGATACCACAATTCCCTACTGTGATGACATAGATGCATATTATGACATCACTATACCAAATATGGCCTCAAAATATCCCATTGTGACAACATCATGCCTTATTGTGAGTTCCCACATCCTATTGTGGTATCACACCGCCCCATTATGACATCATAGTTCTCCATATGACTTAAGAATTCCCCATCATGATATCATAATGATCCATTACAACATCACGATAAAGCCTAGTGATATCACAGTTCTCCAGTGAAAAGAGTCGATGCATGATTGTGACAGAACAACACTCCACTGTGACAGCACAGCACCCTATTGTGACACCACTATACCCCATGATGAGACACTCTTCACTGTTACTTCACAATTCCCCATGGTGATCTCATATTGCCCTCGTTA
The DNA here is from genome assembly GCA_004027295.1 of Dolichotis patagonum. Lineage (NCBI taxonomy): Eukaryota > Metazoa > Chordata > Mammalia > Rodentia > Caviidae > Dolichotis > Dolichotis patagonum. The sequence goes on along the minus strand of PVJX010035694.1, from coordinate 4,987 downwards.
CCATATCAGTGTCCTCATTGTGGTACCATGTAATTGTTTATGCTGTCTCCATTCTCCACTGTGACCCCCAAATTCCCTATTGTGATATAAAATATTCCATCATGACCTCACAATTCTCTCCTGTGCCATCGGGATACCCCCATTAGGATCTCACTATTCCCCCATTCTGACTTTATAAAGCGACATCACTAGCTCATAATTTCCATTTTAATCACATAATGCTCCATTAGGGCCCCATCACAACCTATGTTTACCTTAATTATGATTACAAGATCTTCCAAGGCACCCTTCTACACTTCATACAGCTTCAAGCCCCAAAAAAGTACTGGATTCAAATTTCTAAGATTTATGTTTCAAATTGGTTTTCTCCTGAAAAATGCCTTCACTTGAATGTAACATTTGCTTTTTGACGAATTTGAGAACTCTTTTCCAGTCTCAATATATTGGCAGAATTGTAATTCTTTTATCTATTTCTTTTAACACTAGGTTACACACACAAAACCAGATGTAAGTTTGATATATTTTTCCTTTTACTTCCTTTCCTTTCTTTTACTACTCTTGCTGTGACATCACCATGTCCTACTGTGACATCATAACACCATATTGTGACCTCATATACGGCCAATGTGACATCACAATTCACAATTAAGATCTCAAAATTCTCATCGTGACATTTAAATTATCTTACAATGTCACAATTGCCAATTGTGACACCACAATGATGGATATGACATCATGGTATCACATTTTGGTATCATGCTATTCCTTTGAGACATCATAATGCACTATTATGACATGTGTTCTATTGTGACCTCGCAACTCCCAGTATGACAATACAGTTTTCCTTTGAGATATCATGATTGCCCACTGTGATATCACAATTGCCCACTGTGATATCACCAGTACAATTGTAACATCACAGTGACCCAGTATGATATCACAATATTGTATTGTCACCCAATAATGCCATATCGTTACCACATGATGCCCAGTTGGAAAATAACAACTCCCTATTTTTGCAAAACTACTCCTGAATTATGAGCACATGTTGCCTAATTATATCAGCACAGTTAACTTTTATGACATCACAATTCCCAACTGTGACATCACAGTGACATGTTATGACATCATAGTTCTACAATATGGCATTCCAGTACCCCGTTGTGACAGCACACTGCCCTATGTTGACTTGATGATACCCTCATCATGACTTGTCAATTCCCCATTATGAACAGAGAATTCTCCATGGATGTTACAGTTTTCTTTTGTGACATTATAACTGGGCAAAGTGACACAAGTGCCCATTGTGACATCACAGTCCCCATTAATCCATCACTATTCCCCTTTTTCACAGGGTAATGATTCACTTTCACCTCTAGGTGCCCTGTGGTGACACTAGCTTTGCCGATTGTGACATCATCATTTCCGGTGTGACATCACAATTGCCCTATTATGACCTCACAGTGCCCTCATTATCAACCTTTATGATACCACAATTCCCCACTGTGAAAACATAGTTGCACATTATTACATCACTGTACCGAATACGGAATCAAAATATTCCATTGTGGAATCATCATGCCTCATTGTGACTTCACACATCCTATTGTGGAATCACAGCACCCCATTGTGACAACATAGTTCTCTATATGACTTCAGAATTCCCCATCATGATATCATAATCATCCATTACAGCATGACCATAAACCCTTTTCAAAACACAGTTCTAAAGTTATAACAATAGATGCATCCTTGTGACAGAACATCACTCCACTGTGACATCACAGCTCCCTATTGTGATACCACTGTACCCCAGGATGCATGTTTTCCACTGTTACTTCACAATTCCCCATGGTGTTCTTACATTGCCCTCGTTATCATATCAGTGTCCTAATTATGGTACCATGCCATTCCTTTATGCTGTCACTATGCCCCACTGTGACCTCCAAATTCCGTATTGTGATATAATAAATCCCGTCGTGACATCACAATTCTCTCCTGTGTGATCAGGATACACCTGTTATGATCTCACTCTTCCCCCATTCTGACTTTATAAAGCCACATCATTAGCTCATAATTTCCATTTTGATCACATAATGTTCCAGTAGTGCCCCATCACCACCTATGTTTACCTTAATTATGATTAGAAGATCTACGAAGGCACCCTATAACCCTTCATGCAGCTCCAGGCCCAAAAAACGTACTGGATTCAGAGTTCTAAGATTTATGTTTCAATTTGTTTCTGCTAACAACTGAGTTTACTTGAATGTAACATTTGTTTTTTCAGTCACATAAGAAATCTTTTCCAGTCTCAAGATAGTGGAAAAAATGTAATTTTTTTTATCTATTTCTAATAATACTAGGCCTACACACGCAAAAAACCAGATGCCAGTTTGATATTTCTTTCCTTTTCCTTCCTTTCTTTTCCTTTTCCTGCTGTGACACTGCCATGTCCTACTGTGACATGATAACACCTTATTGTGACCTCATATATCGCCAATGTGACACCACAATTCACAATTCAGATCTCACAATTCTCACCATGACATTTAAATTATCTTACAACATCACAATTGACAATTGTGACATCACAATGATGGATGTGACAACATGGTATCTCATTATAACATCATGCTATGCATTTGTATCATCACAATGCCCTATTGTGACATGTGTTCTGTTTTAATCTCGCAATTCACATTATGACATTAAAATTTCCTTTGTGACATCATGAATGCCACTGTGACATCACAATTGCCCACTGTGATATCACCAGGACCATTGTGACATCACAGTGCCCCACTATGATATCACAATTCTGTATTGTCACCCAAAAATGCCATATTGTTACCTCATGATGCCCAGTGGGTACATCACAATTGCATATTATATGGAAACAACTCCCTGATTATGAGCTCCTGTTCTATAATTGTAGCAGCACAATTAACCTTTATGAAATCACAATTCCAAATTGTGACATCACAGTGACATGTTATGACAGCATAGTTCCACATTTTGGCATTACAATACCCCATTGTAACACCACCCTGCCCTATTTTGACATCATGATACCCTCATCTGGAATTATCAATTCCCCATCATGAACAGACAATTCTGCATTGATGTTACAGTTTTCTCTTGTGACCTCATAACTGCCCAGTGTTACACAAGTGCCCATGATGACATCAAAGTTCCCATTATAGCATCACAATTCTTTTTTTTTCACAGTGTAATGATTCACTGTCACCTCAAGTTGCACTGTGGTGACACTAACTTGGCCCATTGTGACAGCATGATTTCCGGTGTGACACCACAATTACCCTATTATGACTTCACATTTCCCTCATTAGAGCAGCACAATCAAGCTTTATGATACCACAATTCCCCACTGTGACTACATAGATGCATATTATGACATCACTGTACCAAATACGACCTCAAAATATCCCATTGTGACCTCATCATGCCTTATTGTGACTTCACACATCCTATTGTGGTATCATACCACCCCATTGTGACATCATAGTTCTCCATATGACTTAAGAATTCCCCATCATGATATCATAATGATCCATTACAACATCACAATAAACCCTAGTGATATCACAGTTCTCCAGTGAAAAGAGTAGATGCATGATTGTGACAGAACAACACACCACTGTGACATCACAGCACCCTATTGTGCCACCACTGTACCCCATGATGAGACACTTTTCACTGTTACTTCACAATTCCCCATGGTGATCTCACATTGCCCTTGTTACCATATCAGTGTCCTCAATATGGTACCATGCCATTCCATTATGCTGTCACTATGCCTCACAGTGACCTCCAAATTCCCTATTGTGATATAAAATATCCCATCATGACATCACAATTCTCTCCTGTGCCATCAGGATACTCCCATTAGGATCTCACTCTTCCCCCATTCTGACTTTATAAAGCGACATCACTAGGTCATAATTTCCATTTTGATCACATAATGCTGCATTAGGTCCCCATCACAACCTATGTTTACCTTAACAATGATTAGAAGATCTTCCAAGGCACCCTTCTCCAATTCATACTGCACCAAGCCCCAAAAAAGTACTGGATTCAGAGTTCTAAGTTCTATTTTTCAAATTGTTTCTGCTAAAAATGCCTTCAGTTGAATGTAACATTTGGTTTTTAAGGCATTTGAGAACTCTTTTCCAGTCTCAGCATATTGGAAAAATTGTAATTTTTTTATCTATTTCTTTTTTATACTAGGTTACACACACAAAACCAGGTGTAAGTTTGATATTTTTGTTCTTTTCCTTCCTTTCCTTTCTTTTACTACTCCCGCTGTGACATTACCATGTCCTACTGTGACATCATAACACCCTATTTTGACCTCGTATACTGCCAATGTGACATCACAATTCACAATCAAGATCTCACAATTCTCATCATGACATTTAAATTATCTTACAATACCACAATTGCCAATTGTGACACCACAATTTTGGATATGACATCATGATATCACATTTTGGCAGCTTGCTATGCCTTTGTGACATCATAATGCACTATTATGACATGTGTTCTATTGTGACCTCGCAACTCCCAGTATGACATTACAATTTTCCTTTGATATATCATGATTGCCCACTGTGATATCACAATTGCCCACTGTGTTATCACTAGTACAATTGTAACATCACAGTGACCCAGTATGATATCACAAAGCTGTATTGTAACCCAATAATGCCATATTGTTACCTCATGATGCCCAGTTGGATCATCACAATTCCCTATTTTAGGAAAACAACTCCTAAATTATGAACATATTTTGCCTAATTATAACAGCACAATTAACCTTTATGACATCACAATTCCCGAATGTGACATCACAGTGACATATTATGACATCATAGTTCCACATTATGGCATTACAGTACCCCGTTGTGACCGCACACTGACCTATGTTGACTTGATGATACCCTCATCATGACCTGTCAATTCCCCA
>PVJX010035693.1:0-18058 GCA_004027295.1 Dolichotis patagonum | reverse complement strand
TAACCCCCTATACAAGTGAAACAAGGTTAAACATTTCTGAAATGCAAAGGCACAAAATAAACATCACCATTCCAAAAATTACAAATGGGGGAATATAAAGTATTGGAAACAGAGCAAGTCCATCCAGCAGGGTGAACATTAAGTCCTAGAGTTCCATGCTCAGCATTTGAAGCAATCTGGTTGCAAGCTCCAAAAGGCTTGGATGATTCCACCCCCAGGTCACTTCCAGGGATTTCAGCTCCCACAGCTTCTCTCTTAAACCTTCTCTGCTCAGTTTTTGCAGTTTTCCTTGGATGATCCACGTTCTTGTCTTTTCCAAACTTCTGGGGTCTCCATTGCACCTTTGGCTTCACCCCATTATCTTTACAAATTGCCCTCTCAGGGGCACACTGCTTGGTCTCCCAGGCCCTTTGCAATCGAGGTGGAAGCCTTCTTACCCTCAGAATTTGTGCATTTTCCTTGCACCTAAAATCAGCACCATGTGGATGCCGCCAAGATCTGCTGCCAGCTGGAGCAGTAGCCAGGCTTTTCTCTCTCTTGGCTGTAGGTTTGATTGCCTAGATTGCTGGACTCTATGAACCCGATTGTGAAGAAAAGCTTTTCTATGTTGCCACCATTCTGGAACCTCATGTGGCCTCCCGTGCCATTCTGGAGCATTGTGCTCTGAAGCTTTCTCATCTGAGAAAATTCTTTCACTTTTGCAGGTTTGGGGCTGCAAAGGGTGGAGACCCGCTGCTTCCTGGGATGCCTGGTGGCCATCTTTCTTATTTCTCTGTTTCTTCTCAGCAACTAAAGTCTCAGCACTATCTTTACAATCCATAGCTTTACTGGAGTTTTCCTTCTGGCCAAACTCACAGTGTTTTAAATTATCCTGCTTGTCTCTTTGCTCTTGATTTGCAACATAGATCCAGCTAAAAGCCCCCAACAATAGCCATGCCACAGCCTCAATGTTTGACTGCTTTGAAATTTCCTTTGCCAGATTAATCAGTCCATTACCCTTAATCTCAGTCTCAGGCAAAGTCTCTGGGCATGAGAAAAATGCAGACAAACTTTCTGCCAAGCCATAACACACATCATAGGGAGTCCAACAACCAATGCAGTCCTTCTTCCCAGCAGAAACCTCCCAAGCCTGGTCTTTACGATCAGGCTTTCTAGCCTTCTGGTCTCCTGAGCTCTAACCAGAATCTCCTCTACAGAACAACCTAAGTTGCTCCACCTCTGTGCATCCAGGCAACATGTCCAAACCTTTCCAAGCTCTGCTGACAAGCCATTTCCAAGGCCTCTCAAAAAACATGGTCAGGTATAGTCACAGCAATGACCCCACTCCTCGGTACCAAATTCTGTCTTAGTTACTTTTATTCGTCGCTGAGACAAAATACCTGATGCCCAAAGTTGGGAAAGAAAATGTTTATTTCTTACAGTTTTTGGAAGTTTCAGTCCATACTCAGTTGGCTCCAAGGCAGGGTGGCATGGCGGGGCTGCAGTTCATGGTGGCTGCAAACAGCAAAAGCGGAAACCAGCAAGAGAGAGAGACACACCTTCTTCCTGCCATTACATCACATCCTGGCTCCACCCCTAGGCCAGTGTAGCACTCACATCCCCAATCCAAACACTAGACAATGAACCAATCACAAGTGCATAATGCAAAGGCATGAGGCTTGGGGGCCACTCACATAAACCATGACACCATGCCACCACCTCAACATTTGACCACCTTGAAATTTCTTCTGCCAGATTAATTAACCCACCACCATTAATCTCAGTCTCAGGCAAAGTCTCTGGTTGTGAGCAAAATGCACACAAACTTTCTGCTAAGTCACAACACACATCATCTAGAGTTCAACAGCCAATACAGTCCATCTTCCCAGCAGAAACCCCCAGCACTTGGTCTTTACTAGGCTCTGACCAAAATATCCCATACAGAAGAGCCTAAAGCATTCCAGCTCTACTACTTCAGGTGACATCTGCAAACCTTTCCAAACTCTTCCCAAGAGCCATTCCCAATGGCTCTTGAAACATATGATCAGGTTAGTCACAGTAATGGTCCCACTCCATTGGTACCAAATGTTCTCTCATTGCTAAGACAAAATACCTGACACTCAAAATAAAGGAAGGAAAGATTTATTTAGTTTACAGTTCATGGAGGTTTTAGTCCATACTCAGCTTATTCCAAGGCAGGGTGGAGTGGATGAGAGGCAATCATTCATGGCAGTCACAAGTGACAAGAGTGAAAAGGACAACAAAGGAAAGCACATCTCCTTCCCTCCTTTGTATTGAATGCCAGCTACCTACCCCTGGGTAGGTGCAGCACTCACACCACCAATCCCAACACTAGACAACAAACCAATCACAAATGCTAGACTCAGCCATCTTCAAAAGGTCCACTCCCCATGACTGCATGAAGCTTTGGAGGGACACTTAACACAAATCATAACAAATCCTTATACCATATGGAAATTATTCAGATGTATATGAACATGGTATACAAATTCAAGGTGGGCAATGAGAAGAGTTCTATCCAAAGTAGTTCAACTGTCTCCTCTTATACTGATATTACTATTATTATTATTATTATTATTATTATTATTTGTTGTTGTTGTTGCTGTTGTTTATATATATATATATATATTATATTCTTATTTCCTTGGGGATGCTATATTAATATTTTAAGGTTAAAACTGTATTTTCCATTTTCACAAAACTTTTAAAAAATATCTGTTAGTCCAAGTCCACCAAAAAGCAGATGCCAAGAAAGAAATAAATGTGCAAAGATGCCTATCATGAGTTGGGCTCTGCATTTGATCCCCAGCACTAGAAAGAAAAAATGCAAAGGTGGTGTTAGGGAGAAATCCTAGGAGTGAAAATTGGGGAGCTAATAGTCGTGCCTATTTCTAACCTTCCTTCTCACTTTCACTTGGGCTAAGTCTATATATTTTGTCATTAACTATTGATACATACATAGACATAGATAGACTGATGCATACATAGATATAGATAGATATAAACATATATGGAGAAAGGCATATAAATATAGATGGGAGAGAGAGAGCGAGAGAGAGAGAGAGCAAGAGAGACTCACATACCACTGATTCTGTTTCTCTGAAGAACACTAATACCACCCTGCAAAAAAAACATCAACTACTAAAGGAGTTTTATGTCTCCCCAGACCATCCTTTCTTAGTATCCTTTTTGTTTGTTTGTTTGCTGGTTTGTTTATTCTTTTTTTATTTAAAGAGAAGGAGAAAGAAAAAAAGCCAAACAAAACAGAAAGAGGGTAGCAACAATACAGAATTCCAAAGGGAAAAGAAAAAAAAAAGAACAATAACCACAACAAAAACAAAAACACTAAGAAATCACCACTTTATAAGTTACATACTATCATCATTGGAAATAGTTGTTCAAGTTGCAGAGTTAAAACATACAAAGTACACATTCAAACAATGAGCCTGTTACTGGTTCTGCTCAACATTCTAACAAAAACAGTAATATGGACATCTATGTTACACACTTAAACACACCTGCAGTTATAACCTTTAGAGCACTTTCTTTTCCTCTCTTTTTTACAGTAGCAATTACACATTTTGGGTTTCATTACTCCTACAGTTCTTATTACTTTTTACACTAGAGAAACAATGTGCTTTTTATAAACATGACTCTTATTTATTTCACTAATGAGGATAGTCTCAAGTTGTCCCCATTTCCTTATGAAGGCCTCAAGATCATCTTTTTTATAGCTGAGTAATATTCCATTGTATGAAAATACCACATTTTTTTCATCCACTGTGCAGTTGATGGGCATCTTGGTTGTTTCCAAGATTTAGTTATTACAAATTGTGCTACTACGAACATGGGTGCACATATATCACTGTGATATGAACTTTTCCATTTCCCTGGGAAAATACCCAGGAGGGGAATAGCTGGGTTGAATGGAGCTTCCACTCCTAGTCTTCTGAGAATTCTCCATACTGATTTCCATAGTGGTTGCACCAGTCTACACTCCCACAAACAGTGGAGCAGTGTTCCTTTTTTCCCACAGCCTCACCAATATCTGTTATCAGTTGATTTCTTGATGGCAGCTATTCTTTCCAGTGTGAGATGATATCTCAATGTTGTTTTAATTTGCATTTCTCAAATGACCAGTGATGGTGAACATTTCTTCATGTATTTGTTTGCCATTTGTATACCTTTATCTGAGAACTGTGTGTTCATCTCAGCTGCCCATTTTTGGAGAGGGTCTTTGAATTGGGGGGTGGGTAATGTTTTTCAATTCTTTATATATTCTTGATATAAGTCCTTTGTCTGAGGGGTTGCTGGTTAAAATTCATTCCCATTCTGTGGGTTTTCTTTTCACTCTGCTGGTGATTTCTTTTGAAGTATAGAAACTTTTCAATAATATGAGATCCCAGTTGTTGATTCTCTGAAGTGTTTTCCATGCAGTTTGTGTTTTGTTCATGAATTCTCTGCCTACTCCTATGTCTCCAAGATTTCTACCGACCTTATCTTCTAGTAGATTCAGTGTTTCTGTTTTAATGTTTAGGTCTTTGATCCATTTAGACTTTAGCTTTGTGCATGGTGATAGGCATGGATCTAGTTTCAGTCTTCTGCATGTGGAGAGCCAATTTTTCCAACACCATTTATTAAAAAGGCTATCCTTCCTCCAGTGAACATGTTTAGCCCCTTTGTCAAATATCAGGTGGCTGAGTGTCTTTGTACCTATATTTGTATCTTCTAATCTGTTCCATTGATCCTCAAGTCTATTTCTTTGCCAGGACCATGTTGATTTTATCACAGTAGCTTTGTAGTACAGTTTCAAGTCAGGAATTGAGATGCCTCCTGCCTTGCCTTTATTGTCCAGAATTGCCTTTGCTATTTTAGCTTTCTTCTGTTTCCAAATGAATTTTAGGAGTGTTTTCTTTAGATCTGTGAGTTATATCAATGGTATTTTGATTGGGATTGTGTTAAATCTGTGTAACAGTTTTGGGAGGATGGCCATTTTCACAATGTTGGTTCTTCCTAGCCAAGAGCATGGAACATCTTTCCATTTTATAATATGCTCTTCAATCTCCTTTTTTAGAGTAGTATAATTTTCAACATATAGGTCTTTTACATTTTTAGTTAGGTTGATTCCTAAGTACTTCATTTTTTTAGATGTTATTGTGAAGGGCGATATTTCCATAATTTCTCTCTCGGTGAGGTTCTTGTTTGTGTACAGCAATGCTATTGATTTTTGAGCATTGACTTTGTATCCAGCTACACTGCTGAATTTGTTTATTACCTCTAGTAGTCTTTTAATGGAATTTTTTGGGTCTTCTCTATAGATTATCATGTCATCTGCAAATAGTGATAATTTAACTTCTTCCTTTCCTATCTTTATTCCTTTTATTTCCTTCTCTTGTCTGATTGCTCTGGCTAGTGTTTCCAGAACTATATTGAATAGGAGTGGTGATACTGGACATCCTTGTCTTGTTCCTGATTTTAAAGTGAAAGCTTTCAGTTTTTGTCCATTTAGTATAACATTGGCTGTTGGTTTGTCATAGATGGCCTTTATAAGGTTGAGGTAGACACTGTGTATTCCGAGTTTCTGAAGGGTTTTTATCATGAACAAGTGTTGGACTTTATCAAAAGCTTTTTCTGCATCTATTGAGATGACCATGTGGTTTTTGTTTTTGGCTCTTTTGATGTGATGTATTACATTTATTGATTTGCGTATGTTAAACCATCCCTGCATTCCTGGAATGAACCCCACTTGGTCATGATGTATAATCTTCTTGATGATTTGCTGCATTCTATTTGTTAATATTTTATTGGCCTATAGCTCTCCTTCTTGTTTGGGTCTTTGTCTGGTTTTGGTATCAGAGTAATACTTGCCTCCAGTAATGATTTAGGGAGGATTGCTTTCTTATCAATTTCATTGAAGAGTTTAAGGAGTATTGGCATCAAATCTTCTCTAAATTTCTTATAGAATTCAGCTGTGAATCCATCAGGACCTGGGCTTTTCTTTTTTGGTAAGTTTTTTATTACATTTTCAATTTCAATAGCTGATATTGGGTTATTCAAAATTGCTGTATCTTCTTGGTTGAGCTTTGGTAATTCATATGTTTCTAGAAATCTGTCCATTTCCTCTGTGTTTTCTTCTCTATGTGAGTAGAGATTTTCAAAGTAGGTGTTTATGATGTTTTGAATTTTCATGGGATCTGTAGTAATTTCTGCCTTTTTGGTCCTTATTGTGTGAATTTCGGTTCTTTCTTTCTTTTTCTTTATAAGGTTAGCTAGAGGTTTGTCAATTTTGTTTATTCTCTAAAAAATCAGCTTTTTGATTCATTAATTCTTTGTGCTGTTTTTTTAATTTCAATTGCATTGATTTCTGCTCTAATCTTTACAATGTCCTCTCTTCTATGAGCTTTAGATTTAACTTGCTCTTCTTTTTTAGAAGCTTGTGATGCAGCATTAGATTGTTTATTTGTGCTCATTCTGTTTTCTTGATATAACAGTTTATTGCTATATGTTTCCCTCTTAAGACCGCTTTCATTGCATCCCACAGATTACAATACATTGTTTCTGCATTTTCATTGAATTGTAAGTATTGCTTTATTTCTTCTTTAATTTCATCTGTAGCCCACTGGTTGTTCAAAAGGTTGTTATTTAATTTCCAAGTATTTATGCCAGTTTTGCAGTTTCTTTTACCATTAATTTCCAATTTCAGTGCACTATAGTCAGATAGTATGCACGGGACAATCTCAATATCTTTTCACTTACTTAAAAATGCTTCATGGGATAATATATGGTCTATTTTGGAGAATGCCCCATGGGTCTTAGTATCCTTAGTGATAAGTCTTTGGCCTAGAAGACCATAAAATGTGTGACAATTTTTGCAAGTTCTCAGGTGGATTTCAGAGGTTAGCATTGGACCCATTGGTCAATTAAACTCACCACAGCTAGAAGTCTACAAAGTTCATTCCCTTGGTTGTCACAAACACAAAGCACAAATAAAACATTCTGAAGTCTTCAAAGTCCATTCCCATGGTTACCACAAACATGAAACTCAAATAAAACATTCCAAGTGTAGTATAAAAATTGATCACATTTGCTAAGACAATTTGAATGCTTGTGTGTAAGCTTTTTCTGAAAAAATAAAAAACTTACCATTAATCAAAAATCATGATACAGAAAAAGAAATATAATTATACTGGGGAAGAAAGAAGCTGATCTTCACATAGTTCAGATTTATTGTCCCATGTCAATGACTAGAAAGGGTGATATAAATAAGAAAAATCAGCTGTTATGGCTTGTTCCTGATGTCCCCCAAAGCCTCATCTGCTCAGGCAGGGCTTTTCAGAGCCAGCCAGATCTAGAATGTCTGATACTGGGATTAAGTGTGGGTGGTACTGAACTATCCCACTGATTGGAATTGGGTGTGGCTAAATGGATTTACTGAAAAGAGAAAACCTGTCATGGGTGTGGGTGGCACCACCTAAAACTTTCGCATCCTGAATGACACAAAACAGAAAGACAAGCTCACTGCTGCAGCATACTGCTTTTTGCCTACCCTGCCTCAGACTGTTTCCTTCAATGCCAATGTCATCATTCTTTGGAGTCAATGGACTATGGACTTAAACATCTACAAATCATGATCTGGAATGAAGATTTCCCCATTTAACTTGTGTTTTATCCTAGCAATGAAAAAGTAACTAAGACATTAACCATTCACACAATGAACTATTTACTGCATCCTTTTCTTGCCTTTTGTGCAGCAGTGTATTCTGCAATCCTAAGAAGTACATTAGAATTTCATATTTGTGAACAAATCCACACATAAGATAGATAATAAAACACACCAGGCAGAAATGTAACTGTATCATTCTTTTAATTTACTTCAGCTTCATTAACTACTACAGTAATAGTTCAAGTAACTTTTATGTTATTAAAACCTCTGGCAATTTTTATTCTCCTGAAACCAAATTCTGACAACTGTAATTCATACAGCAGGTCCTCAAATCTCTGTAAGTGTTATTGTCCATTCTCTGGGGCACTTATTACTTATCAAGCCTTCTTTATACTCAGCAAGCCACACTCATCTGATTCATTTAGCATAATATCATATGCTAGTACCATATGCTAGTATTATATATATAATATAGGGGGTTAAAGTGAGGTTTCACAGGATATCTGATTTTATTCAGGTGGTCCTTGAGTAAGACTTCCAGATTTTAAGTAGGCCTGCGACAAAACTATAAAAGTATATGGTTGTCAATTTCTGATTCTTTTTTGTGATATAAATACTGGCTAAATCAATGGCCTCATACCTTATACTTGCAGTTATAGCAAACATGCCATGTCTGTAGGGGCAGCTGCAATTAAAGCTACAATTTTGTTGAGTTTGTAGTAATTTATTATTTAGGAAAGAGCTTTTATCAACTTCAAATAGTAAGTATAATAGAGACATTTTCTGGCTATAATGCAATAAAGTTCAAGTGGATGATAAAAATTACTAAATAAAAACATTTCTATAATTTATATGGTGTATAAATTATATAGTAGCACACACATGTAATCCCAACTAAGAAGTCAACACAGGAAGTTTCAGAATTTAAGGGTAACCTGAGATACTTTGCAAGATTTTTCTCAAAATAAACAAAAAGACCTAAAGGTATAGTATTTCAGTAGCTCACTCAGCACGCACAAGGCTCTTGGTTCAACCCAATATTGAAAAAAAGAGGAAAAAAAGGAAAACAAAAATAACCTATATGTTTAGAATTTTATAAAAGAAAAGCAGGATCTAAAGAGAAAGTTATGAAGAAAATGAGTTTTTAACTAAGTAAAAATTAAAATATTACATTTCAAAACTTGTGAAATGCAGTAAATTTCAAACTATTTTACAAAAAATTTTAAACAGCTACCATAAAAATAATTAATAAGGGCTGGGGATATAGCTCAGTGGCACAGCACTATCCTGGCAAGTACAAGGTCCTGAGTCTGATTCCTAGTGAAAAAAAAAGATAGATAAGGAATAGTAAAGATGCTTGAAAAAAGGGGGAAAATGTGAAATATCTAATAATGCAATAGAACATGTGTAGAAGAATATTGTAGAAACTTTAGAACTGAAAATAATGATTGAAATAGAAAATTCAGTGGATGGATTCAATGGCAGAATTAAGTAAATAGATGAAAAACTAGTGAACTTGAAGAAAGAATGACAATTGTTCAATCTTAAAAACAAAGTGAAAATATACTTTAAAACTTACACAAGAAGGCAAGCAGGAGTGGGCAGAGTGGTAATGGCAGTGGCAACACAGGTGGCACAGACAGCTCAGACAGCCTCAGTGGCCTGAACAGCCTGAAAAATAGTTTGTATGACTTCAGCTGCCCCTTGTAGAGCCCACTACAGCAATCACAGTCTCCAAGGAGTGGGTGGAAGCCTTTTCTTTCTTACGTTTAGCTATTCATCTTGCTCAAAATGTGTCATAGACTGCCTTCATAATAAATTGACCAGCCTTGGACTGCCACTGCAGGCCCGCCCCTCAGCTGGAAACACCTGGAATGCCCCAGCACAACTGAGCTACCTTGGACTGCCCCTGCAGGCCTGCCATTCAGCTGGCATGCCTGGGTCCCCTTGGACTGCTACTGCAGGCCCACCCCTTGGCCTGGCATGCCTGGGTTGCCACAGACTGCCACCACAGGCCTGTCCCTCATCTGGGAACATCTAGGACACCCCTGGCAAGACTGAGTTGCCTCAGAATGCTGTCAAAGGCCCACCCCTTAGCCCAGTAGGCCTGGGACACCCCTGACCGCTGCTGAGGACCCACCCCTTGGGGAACCCACCTGCCTCCTGGACCTAGTACTGCAGCTGATCTTTGGATCCAACCCCTTCTCCCAGAACCTTAGATACAGTGGATTACCATGCTGGCTGGATAGGAGACTCAGGAACCCCTCACCCAAACAGAAGACCTCAGCAGACTCCAGTCAGTGTGGTGAGTTTGCCCCTAAAATAGAGATCTGCAGTGGGTAAATAGGAGCAGAAGTGAAACTCCCTCCAACTGTAAGACCTTGGTGAACCTGACAAGAGGGTGACTAATCCCCTCCTCCACACAGAGAATACCAGGTTGAAGAGTGTGCCAATAAGGCTTCCCCCATTAAAAGGGCTTATGAGACCCCTGATGACACAGTAGGGCCTCAGCTGACACAAATACTATAGACAGGGAGATCTGGTGACCTGCAACAACCTGAAGACATAGCAACAGCAGAAACTAAGAGTTGACTTACATCGATACTTCTAGGCTAGTTAGCCCAGAAAGAATATAGGACTCACCCAACAGGTCCTGTAGGAGGAATTCAGGTAATGGGCTCTCCTCTTCACTGTGGTACCCAGCAAGTGGACAAACATCAACCACACAGTAAGACCTTAAAATTCACACTATGGACAGTTGAGACTGTTGGGATTGAAAGACCAAATATTTACCCAAAAGATGAAAATGACAAAATGAAAAGGCAAAATGCAATCTCAAACATCTAGTAGAACAGGAGCAAGTACAGTGACACTGAAATAGAGTAGTTTAAAAGTCATACACCAGAAATCTCTGAATGGATAGCAAATGAAGTAAAGAAACAAATCCATGAGGCCATAGAGGAAATCAAATTAGAAATACTGTCTTACATAAAGATGGAGACAACAACCTTAGTAAATGAGTTGCTCAACATAGATAGAGAAGAAATAGATTTTAAAAAACCAGGAGCATGGGAAATTGATTGAAACTTTGAATGAACAGTGCAGAAAACAAGCATAATCCATGAAACAAATTCAAAGAGATATCAAAGAAACAAAAAATTCTATTGAAAGCAGGCAAAACCATTTGAAAGCAGCCAAAATGAAGCTGAGAATAGAATTTCAGACCCTGAGGACAGGATCACAGATAGCGATCATAAAAGGGTACAACTCATAAAAACAGCAAAACAGCATGAAAGGCCAATCCAGCAGCTTCAAGATGCTGTCAAGAGAAACAATATAAGAATAATAGGCATCAGTGAAGATGCAGGAGTCAATGCAAATGACATAAGTAAACTATTCACAGAAGTAATAACAGAAAATTTCCCAAACATGGGGGAAAAAATCTGATATACAAATAAGTGAAGCATGTAGAATGCCAGTCACAACCACAATAAATTTATACCCAGACATATAATAATTAGTATCCCAGATATACAGCATAAAAACAGAATACTAAAAGCTGTTAGAGAAAATACACAACTCACATACTAAGGAAAGCCTATTAGAATCACGGCAGACTTTTCAGCACAAACCCTCAAGTTAAGACAAGATTGGAGTGAAGTAGTTCAAGCCCTAAAAGAAAACAACTTTCAACCCAGACTGATGTACTCAGCAAAACGTTCTTTCAAATTTAGTGGAGAAACAAGATACTTCCATGACAAAGAACAAATGAAGAAATTCATGTCCACCAAGCCAACCCTAGAAAGAGTACTGAAAGACATGCTAGATAGAGATAAAAATGACCACAATTTCCAGAACAACAACAGAAAGAAATCACCAGGCTGGACAAGAAATTAAACAAGAGAGAAAAGCAGGAAACCAACAATAGGAACACAATATGGCAAGGTCAAGCCAGTACATATCAGTGATATCTATAAATGTAAATGGGCTCAATTCACTTATCAAAAGAAACAGGTTGGCAGAATGGATCAAGAAACAAAATCTCCCAATATGATGTATACAATAAACACATCTGACTCAAAAAGAAACTCATAGAGTAAAAGTCAAAGGATGGAAAACAGCATTCCATGCAACAGGAGCTCAGAAAAAAGCAGGGGTAGCTATTCTGTTTGCAGACAAAGTGAACATCAAACCTAAAAGGATTAAAAGAGATAAAGAGGGCCACTACATACTTGTAAGTGGAAAACTACAAGAGGAAGAACTAAAAATTATAAATATATATGCACCAAATATAGGAGCACCCAACTGTATAAGACAAATACTAGTGGACATGAAAAACCAAATACACAAGAACACAATTGTAATAGGAGACCTTAATACCCCACTGTCACAAAGAGATAGATCAACTAGACAAAAAGTCAGCAAAGAAATAACAGAACTGAATCATACCTGTGAGTGAATGGACTTAATGGATATTTACAGAGTGTTCCACCAACCACATCACAATATACATTTTTCTCAGCTGCACATGTGACATTCTCCAAAATAGACCTTATATTAACATAAAACATTCTTAACTAAGTGCAAAGGGAACAAAATTATCCCATGCATAATATATGATCATAGCATATTAAAATTGCAAATCAATGGCAAAAACCTGCAAAATCTGCATAAATGCATGGAAATTAAATAACAATCTTATGAATAACCAGTGGGTTACAGATGAAATTAAAGAAGAAATAAAACAATACCTACAACACAATGAAAATGCAGATACAACATACTGTAACCTATGGGACACAATGAAAGCAGCCCTAAGAGGGAAATATATAGCAATAAATAGTCACATCAAGAAAATGGAACGAACACAAATAAATAACCTAAAGCTACATCTCAAGCTTCTAGAAAAGGAACCGCAAGTCAAACCCAAAGCTCATAGAAGAGAGGAAATTGTAAAGATTACAACAGAAACTAATGCAATTGAAAGTAAAAAAAAAAAATACAAATAATTAATGAATCAAAAAGCTGGTTTTTTGAGAGAATAAACAAAATTGATAAACCCCTGGCCAATCATATCAAAAAAAAAAAGAAAGAAAAAACTGAAGTCCACACAATAAAGACTGAAAAGAAGGAAATTACTGCAGATCCCATGGAAATTCAAAAGATCATGAACACCTGCTTTGAAAATCTCTACTCACATATCGTGGAAAACACAAAGAAAATGGACAGATTTCTAGGAAATTATGAACTACCAAAACTCAATCAAGAAGATATAACAATTTGAAATAACCCAACATCAGCTACTGAAATAAGAAATGTGATTAAAAACTTACCAACAAAGAAAAGCCCAGGTCCTGATGGATTCATGGCTGAATTCTATAAGAAATTTAGAAAAGATTTAATACCAATACTCCTTAAACACTTCAGTGAAATTGAAAGAGTCCTCCCTAACTCATTCTTGGAGGCCAGTATCACTCTGATACCAAAACCGGAGAATGACCCAAACAAAAAGGAGAACTGTAGATCAATCTCACTAATGAAATTTGATGCAAATATTCTCAATAAAATATTGGCAAATAGAATGCAGCAAATCCCCAAGAAGATTATACACCATGATCAAGTGGGTTTTATTCAAGGAATGCAAGGATGGCTCCAAATACACAAATCAGTAAATGTAATACACCACATCAACAGAGCCAAAAATAAAAATCACATGATCATCTCAATAGATGCAGAAAAAGCTTTTGATAAAGTCCTACACTTGATCATGATAATAACCCTTCAGAGACTTGTAATAGAAGGTATGTTCCTCAATCTTATAAAGGCCATCTATGACAAACCAACAGCCAACATTATACTAAATGGACAAAAACTGAAAGCCTTCACTCTAAAATCAGGAATAAGAAAAGGATGTTCATTATCACCACTCCTACTCAATATAGCTCTGGAAATATTAGCCAGAGCAATCAGACAAGAGAGAGAAATAAAAGGAATAAAGATAGGAAAAGAAGAAGTTAAATTATCACTATTTGCGATGACATGATACTCCACATAGAAGAACCAAAAAACTCCATTAAAAGACTACTAGAGGCAATAAAAAAATTCAATAGCATAGCTGAATACAAGGTCAACACTCAAAAATCAATGGCATTCCTGTACACAAACAAAAAACTCACCAAGAGAGAAATTATGGAAATATCGCCTTTCACAATAACATCTAAAAAATGAAATACCTAGGAATCAACCTAACCAAGAAGGTAAAAGATCTATATGCTGAAAATTATACTAGTCTAAAAAAGGTGATTCAAGAGGATATTAGAAAATGGAAGGATAGTCCTTGCTCTTGATTAGGAAGAACCAATATTGTGAAAATGGCCATACACCCAAAACTGTTATACAGAGTCAATGCAATCCCAATCAAACTATCATTAATGTACCTTACAGATCTAGAGAAAATATTCCTAAAATTCACCTGGAAATAGCAGAAGCCTAGAAGAGCAAAGGTGATTCTTGGCAACAAGGGCAAGGCAGGAGGCATCTCAATTCCTTACTTTAAACTATACTACAAATCCACAGTCATAAAATCAGCATGGTACTGACAAAGAAATAGACCTGAGGATCAATGCAACAGGTTAGAAGATGCAAACACTACTACAAACACACTCAGGAACCTTATTTTTGACAAAGGGGCTAAACATGTTCACTGGAAAAAAGCCTCTTTAATAAAGGGTGTTGGAAAAATTGACTTTCCAAATGCTGAAGGATGAAAATAGACCCATGCCTATCACCATACACTAAACTAAAGTCAAAATAGGTCAAAGATCTAAATATTAAAGCAGAAACACTAAATCTACTGGAAGACATGGTAGGTAGGAATCTTGGAGACATAGGGATAGGCAAAGAATTCATGAACAAAACACAAACTGCACGAGAAATACTTCAAAGAATCCACAGCTGGGATCTCACCTTATTAAAAAGTTTTTGCACTTCAAAAGAAATCACCAACAAAGTAAAAATAAAACTCACACAATAGGAAAGAATTTTAGCCAGCAACCCCTCAGACAAAGGACTTATACCCAGAACATACAAAGAACTGAAAAATATCAAACCCCCAAATTCAAAGACCCTCTCCAAAAATGGGCATCTGAGATGAACACACAGTTCTCAGATGAAGATGTACAAATGGCAAATAAATATATGAAGAAATGTTCACCATCACTGGTCATTTGAGAAATGCAAATTAAAACAGCATTGACATTTCATCTTACCCCAGAAAGAAGGGCTGCCACAAGAAAACAACTGATATCAAATGTTTGCCAGGATGTGGGCAAAAAGGAACACTTCTCCACTGTTGGTGGGAGTGCAGACTGGTGCAACCACTGTGGAAATCAGTATGGAGATTCCTCAAAAAACTAGGATTGGAGGTTCCATTCAGTGTAGCTATTCCTCTCCTGAGTATTTTCCCAGAAAAATTGAAAAGGTCATGTCACAACGCTATATGTTCACCCATGTTCATAGCAGCACAATTTGTGATAGCTAAATCTTGGAAACAACCAAAATGTCCATCAACCAAAGAGTGGATAAAAAAAGTGGTATTTTTATACAATAGAATATTATTCAGCTACAAAAAAGGATGATCTAAGGGCTTTGTAGGTAAATGGAGGCAAACTGAGAATATCCTCATTAGTAAAATAAACAAGACTCACAGTAGTAAACATTATATTGGCTTTGATGGCCCAGAGAGGGAGACACTGGCATCTCTTGGGACCCATGCCATGGTGGGACCTGAGGCGCCAGGAAAGCAAGCAACTATTCCCCTCCCTGGTGAGCAGCTATGAGCCTGCTGGCACACGAGCTGAGAATCAAACATCTCATGCCCCCCCTTCCCGTTAGCAAGTGGGAGCCAGTGATCTGGACATCTTTTGAGAGGTTGACTATGTTGTTTTGTATGAATTCTCTGTATGCAAAGATATAGACAACTGTTTGGAAGAAAACAAGAGACAATATGATAGATAGTGAAGATCTCTGGTTGTCTAGCTTTGACATTTATGTTTTCTTGTGTCCCATTTTGTTCTGTTTTGTTGTGTTTAATTTTACCCCCTTTAAAATAAAAAAGTAAACATCATATTGTTTCTCTAGTGTAAAAAATAATAAGAACTGACAGGACAATGTGATCCAAAAATCTAATAGATATTGTAGAAGTGAAAGGGAAGGAAAGTGCTCTAAAGGATATAACAGTATGTATAGTGTGTAAGATAGATGACCATATTACTAAATTTCTGTAAGATCATTGAACAGGAGAGTTTGCACCATCAATGTTTGCGTGTCTAGCCTCTTTTTATGCTTTGATTTTGTAACTTTAACAACTATTGTTAAGATGATAATATATAATGTATCAACTAGCGATTTTATGATGCTAATTTTTTTTCAAATTCTGTATTCTACTTTTTTCTCATTTTTTCTATTTTTTTAAATTTTCTTTTCTTTCTTTCTTTAAATAAAATTTTAAAAATTACACAAACATGTAGGGACCTGTAGGACCTCCAAAATGTATGTGTGTGTGTGTTTATACATTTGGTGAGATTCTAAAAATAAAAAAGAAAGAATGTAGAAGTGAAAGATATGGAAGAAATAAATTTGAGAAAAGGCATAAAATTACATATTCAAAAATTTAAGAATACCCCAACCAGACAAACTCAAATAAAACCACACAATGACATAGTACATTCAAAAATAAAAGCAGAAATCATTGAAATTAAATTCCAAATAATAGTAATAAATTTTTAAAATCTTATTTATTAGGAAAGATTAATAAAATTGACAAAAATCTACCAAGACTTCCAGAGAAAGAGAGATTATCACTATTATAAATGAAACAGTTATACCATTATCAACTTTGAAGACCTAAAAAAGATAAGAAAATATTTTAATAACTCTACACATAAATTTGATAACATGTATGAGTATGATAAAGCCTTAAGAAGTCCCAAGTTACTATATCTCGCCCAACATGAAATAGATCATTTGAATCATTGTATTTTTCCTAAGAAAATTGAATTTGTAACTTTAAAACTCCCTAAAATTAAGTCACCAAGTCCAAGTGGTTTCACTGAAGAATTTTACCATACCAAAGAATTTAAAAAGAGTTTTTACCAATTCTATACAATCTCTTCCAGGAAATAGAAGAGGAGGTAACACTTCCAGTACACTTTAGAAACCTAGAATTATTCCAATGACAAAACCAGACAAAGATGATATTCTCTCAAAGTAGAGATCAATATGTCCAAGAACATAACCACAAAAACCCATAAAAAAATTCAAGAATATATAAATCAATATACCCTAACAAGTGAAGCTTATATATGGATACAAGGCTGCATCAGAAATATCATATTAATAGACTAAAAAAGAAAAATAACATGATCATATCAAATGATACAGCAAAATGTGACAACACCCATTTGTAATAAGATATCACAGAAAACTAGGAAGAGATAGAACTTTCCTCAATAAAGGAAACTACAGAAACCCTAACTTTAACATCCCACTTGGGAAAGAATTGAGTAGTTTTCCCTAAGACTGAGCGAGGCAGTTGCTCTTACTACTCATCTACCCACTTGGAAGTTCAAGCTGTGCAATGAGATGAGAAAATGATAAGTGTACAGGTGAAAAGGGGAGCTATAAATGTGTCTCTATTGGGAAATGACATCAACCTTTACTAGGGAAGTCCCAACGATTCTACCCGAAAAAATTAAACACCAAAGTGAGTTTAACAAACCCATAGGACACAGATTAAATGTACAAAAACCAACTATCTTTCTATAAACAATGAAAACAGTGAAATAAAATAGCAATATCATTTATAATCATTCAAAAAAGTGAAATGCTTAAACATAAATCTAAGAAAACTTGCACAGAACTCATGCTGCAAACTACAAAATAGTGAGGAAAAAACCAAAGATATAAATGAATGAAGAGACAATATTCATGGGTTAACAGACTCAACAAATAGACCAATAACAAACAATGAAGTTGATGCAGTAATAGAAATGCCCAAGCAAGGCCCAAGATCCCGTGGATTTATAGCTGAATTTTATCAGACCTTTAAATAAGAATTAACATCAATGCTCCTCAAACTTTTCCATGTAATTAAAACAGAAGGAATGCTTCATTCCATGAAGCCAGAATTACTCTGATACCTAAACCAGATAAATAGCCAAAAGGAAAAGTACAGATCAATAGCTTTGATGAATTTAGATGCAAAAGTCCTCAATAATATGCTTACAAACAGAATTCAACAGTTTATTAAAATGATCATACTAGGACCACACTGGATTTATCCCAGGGATTCAACATATGTAAATCAATAAAGGTAATGTATCATATAAATAGAAT